>BJCM01070330.1:4365-15963 GCA_018326385.1 Flaveria bidentis
TTGAAGACTCAAACAAAAGAATAAAGTGAAGAAAAAGAAAGAAAAGATATATTACCCAAGTTAAGGAATAAAAAGTGTCAAAAGGACAAAAAAGTTTAAAAGTTGGTGATAAAGGTGGTATGGTCGCCCGTATGTCACATACATCACATATCATTCGGATTTTAGAGAGAAAAGCAAAGAGGAGCAGAAAGGTTTCGGGATTTTGAAGACTAGGAAGAAAAAGATCGAATTCAAGGTAAGAATTCATGTGTTTATGGTGTTCTTAACCTGTTTAGTCCTCGGGTATTTGCTTATATGTGTTATATGTTGTTTAGGTGTGTGTTTGGTGGGTTTTAGGTGTTTGAACTCAATTTGCAAACGTGTTTGAAGAAGTCTTACCAAAAAAGCTGCTAAGGTGATTTCTAAAACCCCATGTTTACATGTTTTTAACTATTTTGGTGCTAGAAATGCATGTATGAACTTTTTATAAAAGTTGGGTTTCATACCCATATGTATGTATATGTTTATGTTACGGGTGGGGTTTAATTTTGGGCTATGTTCATGTTTGATGATGTTATGGTTGTGTTTCTATGGTTAGAATGTAAGATTTAAGCTTAGAACATGATAGGTGATGTTTGGGGACTGAAATCTGATGTTTAGGTGCGAATGAGGCTGCTCATGCGCCCAAATAGGGCTCATGCGCCTAAGTTTTAGAATTTTACTAAGTGTTCCCATACGCCCGAAACTTCATGCGCCCAAATAGGCTCATGCGCCTGAAATGTCCTCATGCGCCTGGATGGCCATGCGACTAAAGTTAATGCGGATGAACATCAAGTTAATGTGGATAAACAACATGTTAATGCGGATGAACAACATGTTAATGCGGATGAACAAAATGTTAATGCGGATGAACAACAAGTTAATGCGGATAAACATGTTAATGCAGATGAACAACATGTTAATGCGGATGAACAACATGTTAATGCGGATGAACAACATGTTAATGCGGATGAACAACATGCTAATGTATATGAACAACATGTTAATGCGGATGAACATGTTAATGCGGATGAACAACAAGTTAATGCGGATAAACAACATGTTAATGTGGATGAACAACATGTTAATGCGGATGAACAACATGTTAATGTGGATGAACAACAAGTTATGCGGATAAACAACATGTTAATGCGGATGAACAACATGTTAATGCGCATGAACAACAAGTTAATGCGGATGAACAACATACTAATATGGATGAAGACAAATTATATTTTTCTGATTTCAAAGAAATTGGTAGATGTAGGCCTTGACTTGGGAGGTTCCCGGGGGCTATGTAAGTTGACTTTTTGAGGTCATAGATGATGTGATGGGCATGTATGATGATGTATGATTGATGTGTGATTGATGATGTATGACGGTTATGTATGATTGCATGTTGATGTTATGCTTATGTATGATATGTTTATTATGTTCCTTATTACGTATGTACGATGTGGCTTTACGTGGTGTGATATTGTTAATGAACGTAAAGTATTAACTTAACAAAGTGAAAGATTTAAGATAATGAAAGTGGAACATAATGAATCAACAAATGAAAAGCCTTGCAAGAAACTGAAGGGAGGTTCACAACTCATTGAGAGTTGTTACCTTGTGTGTGTCTAAAGCGTGCGATTTTGGCTAACTCATAAGGGTTCATACACACAGTAAGAGTTCAGTCTAGGTGACTGCTCCAATAACGTGTGATTTCTTAATTACTGTGTGTTATACAGCGTGTGATCTTGGCGAACCCATAAGAGTTCACACACGCAAGGGGAGTCTGTCCTAGTGACAACTCCATATGTACGATATGTGCGATATGTGTGAAATGGGTTCCTTGTCTCTTAACCCTAGATGAATTGCTTGATGCTTTAGAGGAGGGTTAAGTACATGACATGACCTAGATAAAAGTGAAAGATAATAAATGTACGAAAAGTGTGATAAGTATGAAATGTACGAAACGAATGATGATAAAGATAATAAGTATTACTTTGATGTACGTATGATGTGTGACCATGTGCGATAGTAATGAAAATGCTTTAACGAATGAAAGGTAATATAATGTTTTTGTAAAACTAGAACTTACTCAGCAACGCTAACTTTTATGTGTTTCCAGTTGGCAGGTAAGGTTGCTGAGGATGGCACGCGGTGACTACTTGGCTCTTTTTAGATGACATCCATTTTTATAATGCTTTTGTGATGTAATGCAACATGTATTTTATAATTTTTCAACAATGTATTATTTTGCAAAAGCTTTTATAATGAAATCAAATGTCGTTTTAAATGTTTCCGCTACAATGTTTATTTAAGTTAAATGTATATATATGTTTTATGTGCGATGATTGGTCAGTTGTAAGTGTCCCGGGAACGGGGCCTTACACTTAGATAATGTCTTATCTAAGACATGGTAGTCATGACATGTCCATGACTTACCTTTTGTCACCAACTAAAGTTGGCAACTGTGCTAACTAATAAAGGTAAACAGTGGAATAAAGTATGGTCAACTACATGGCTTTTGAGAAAACGCCATGCAGTATATCAGAGGTCTGCATGAGTGTGACAAAGACACCATACTTATGTCCACTGGTTTATAGTAGTGTCTTCCAAAGGGTAGTTGGCTTCGGAAGAACAAGTTCTTCTGAAGCCACTTATACTTCGGAAGAGGCTACTTCTTCCGAGGCTTGAGGACTTCTTCTTTTCTTCATACTTTGGAAGTTGTCTTTTGATCTTTTCTTCTCACACTTTATCTTCAGAAGTGAGCACTTTGACTTCGGAAGTAGAGTTTGTCTTCGGAAGATGATCTTGCACTTTGTCATCGAAAGAACTCTATTTCCTTCGGAAGTTCCATATTTAGCTTCGGAAGCCTTTTATTAGATACACCAAAATAGTCTAAGTGATTTGGTTTTGGTTGCACCTGCCTTCTTCTTAATCCAACAAACTCTCCATAGGTTGATGCTACCAAAACCTCACTTGTTTCTGCCTCTCAGAACTTTCAACACCAGGGAAAGCAGATATTTATATGTTTCTTTGTTCTTCCCAGAAGTGGTGCTGAGAAGTTTGTACATATCATTAGTTGACAGGAGATCCAGTCTGTCACTCTGAATGATGTGCACCCTCTTCTGGGATCCTCTGAAAAGAGTTAGTTGACGGGAGCTGTAATCATACACCCATCTAACTATGGGTTCCAATTTAGGACCTTCCACCATCTGTAGAAAGGTTGTGCCATTGGTGGTTGATCTTTCCTTGTCTTCCTTCTCTCTCAGTTTCAACTCCTCTTCAATCTTTGCTCTTATGGTTAACTCAGCAAGATGAAGGCTGCTAAAATGACTTCTGATCTGAGTAGCATTTTCTAAGTTGGAGGGATTGGAGAATGGTTTCTCTGCTAACTGAGCAATGTCAAATCTACTAGAGTGTAACAGAGAGGAGGCATTCAGCTTGTTGCTTCTGATCTAGTAGAAGGGGTTTGGATAAAATGAAGTGATGTTTTAGTGGGAGATGTGACAGGGGCGGTAAGGTTTTAGTTCAGTTAAATAATCCGACATCATTAACAAAATCTTTAATTTTTAGGCCTAAAATATTTCCGTTACAGAGTAAAGTCTTTCTTCCGAGTATAAATTACTTCCGAAGGTAATTTGTCTTCCAAAGGCAATATTTACTTCCGAACACAGATTTTCATTTCTGAGAGTAAGGATTATTTTCCGACTGGAGAGTTATCATAAGCTTTGGAAGTAGATCTGATATGTAATCAATCGCTTCTTCCGAGACTAAAAACTCTTTCAAGAAGAAAATTATCCTTGGAGATATTTTTCTTTAGAAGATATGTAAAACATCTTCCAAGGGTTAATTCCTCTTTGGAAGAATTTATACTTAGTGAAAATTTCAGAGAGAGACCTTTTGTAACAGGGCTTAGATTGCATTGACATAAGACATTACATATTTAAAAAGGTTTTCAATAAAGGTAGACTAATCAATGTTTATCATCCTAATGGTTGTAATGAGATACTTAAATCTTTGTTCATCAAAAGCTTTGGTGAACGAAATCAACATATTGTTCATTTGAATCAATTTTGATAAGCTTGATTGGATTTTTCTCATGAATATCTCTAATGAAAAGATACCTGATATCAATATGTTTTGTCTTGGAGTGCTTCATAGGATTTTTCAGTACTAGTGATAGCACTGTTATTGTTAATGTGGATAGGAGTGCTCATAAAGTTGAATCCATAGTCTATCATCAGGTTCTGATTCCACAGCAGTTGAGCACAGCAGCTTGCAGCAGCAATGTATTTAGCTACAGCAGTTGATGTAGAGACACATGATTGTTTCTTTCATTTCCATGAGATGATCCTTCCACCAAGAAATTAACATCCTCTTGATGTTGATTTCTTGTCAATGTTGTAGCCACCATAGTCACTATCAGAGTATCCATAGAGATAAAAAATAGTTGTTCCTTGGATACAAGAGACCTAATAAAGGTGCTCCTTTGAGGTATCTGAGGATTCTCTTGGCAGCAGCTAGGTGAGACACCTTTGGAGCAGCCTGATATCTTGCACAAATGCATGTAGCAAACATGATAGCAGGTCTACTTGCTGTGATTTACATCAGAGAACCAATAATTACCCTATACTGATGTTGATCAGTATCCTCCCCTTTAGAATCAGGACAAAGATTATGGTTTCTAGGTATGGGTGTCTTGGCTGACTTGCAATATTTCATGTCGAATATTTCTAAGATGTCATTGACATACTTATATTAATTGATGAAGAACCCTTCCTTCATTTGCTTCACCTAAATTCCAAGGAAAAAGTCCATTTTCCCATGGAACTCATCTCAAACTTCTTCTTCATGATGCTTTCAAAGTTATATTTTGATACTAGCAGGAATCCTCTAACTAAAGCAAATACTACAAAGTATATCAGAGGTCTGCCGCGGTGTGTCAGAGACACCATACTTATGTCCACTAGTTCATAGTATTGATTTCTGAAGGGTAGTTGGTTTGGAAGAACAAGTTCTTCCAAAGCCACTTATACTTCGGAAGAGGCTACTTCTTCTGAGGCTTGAGGACTTCTTCTTTTCTTCATACTTTGGAAGTTGTCTTTTGATCTTTTTTTCTCAGACTTGATCTTTGGAAGTGAGCACTTTGACTTTGGAAGTAGAGTTTGTCTTCGGAAGTTGATCTTGTACTTTGTCTTCAGAAGAACTCTATTTCCTTCGGAAGTTTCACACTTAGCTTCGGAAGCATTTTATTAGATACACCAAAATAGTTTAAGTGATTTGGTTTTGTTTGCATCAGCCTTCTTCTTTATCCAACAATTATTATTATTATTATTATTATTATTATTATTATTATTATTATTATTATTATTTGTATCTATATATGTTTATATTAAATTTACTTTTTAGCATTATATGATCCAAAATTGTTAATACAATATTCATAATCAAGAAATTCTTTACTAATAGGCAAAGTAGTTAAGCCGTTTAATTTTCTTGTTACATTATAAATCTTAAGTAACTTTCATCAACTTTAATTTGATAAAACTTTGTTCTATAAAAGCAAAAGTTACAACATTAGATAACAAAATTCTACAGGCAATATATACATTTGAAAAGATATTAAAATTTCTAATATAGATTAATATATCAATAAACATGTGTGATTCTAAAGAAAATAATACCTCTTAACAATGTATTTCTATATATAACACGTTTATGATAATAAGTAGGTTCTAGATTCATTTCTATAGCAATATCTATAGCTACAATTGTTGGATTTTTAATGCCCAAGACAAATAGAACATTGATGTGGTTAGTATGTTATGATCCAAGTCGGGTCATACCTAATAACAAGCTTAACAAACACCAATAAATATTTAATTGATGATATGATCATGCAATTAAATAATTACATCAATTTAGAAAATGGGTTTTCTAAATAAATTGTATATGAGATGGAACAACTTATAAGGATATTTTGTTCATGTGTATTATTTGTAATGTTATTTAAGTTGGTTAAATAATATCAAATAATAATAGTGTGTATGAGTTATATAATTAAAAGGTTAATTACATAACTTATTTAGTGACTAGTTACAATAAAATGGAAGATATAAAATTGGGGGGAACCCCCATTTTGAACCCATATTTCGGCCGCCCGTTGGTAGCGGTTGGTTCATTTTATTTTGTCTTGGAAGTAGACATTAGTAACTAGTCCCACACTCCATCTCTCCCTCTCTCTTACATGCAAAAACCAAAAGGCACAAAACTCTCTTATTTTCTTGAAGAAGTTCACGGCTGGAAAGTGGTTTCAGCAGCCCTCTTTAGTCGTTTTGGTGTTCAAATCCTAGCAAAAAAGGTGTTTGCTTGATGCTTGTGGGTATGCAAGCTTGAAGACACCTTCCTTGGTGTTTTGGTCGTTCAAGAACTTCATCCTCTTCCTCATTCTCATAGTTTTGGCAGCTCTTGAAAGGTAGTTTCATGAGTTTGGTTTTGGTTGTTATTTCAAGCTTGATAGTTGGTTCTTTCACATATATTTGATCCTTTGTTCTTGCGTTTGTTGATGATAAATAATATGCTTTAAATTTCAGTTCTTAAAACATATTATTAAGCTTTGATTCTGCTGCGTTTTCATGTTAAAGAGGTTAAACAACTTTGATAAAGTGTCCAACAAACTCAACAATGGCATCTAGAGCTGGATATGTGGAAACCTAGCTTCTAAAGTCCTTGTAAAATTGGTTTTATGGGACTTAAACAACCTAATACGGGCTGTTTTGTGATGATATAATGAATCCTCAATCTTTCAAGGTTATATCCTACATGCTTATGATTAAATCTTGAAAGGTAGATGTAAAATGGTTGATTATTTTTGTTTGGACAAAAACCCTAAATTCTTGGTTTATGTTGGCCGAAAATTTTGGGTTAGATGGGGATTTATTTTGATTCTTGAATGTTGAATATGTTGTTTAATATTAGTGCATAACCTAGCCTTGACCTTGTATTGCTATGGTTTTGGATGAATGGTTGATTTCATTCATTATGGGTTGTATTATTTATTCTTTTGTGCTTGTATATGGTTGTAATTTATTTAAAAATTCAATGGTGATGTAATAAATAAATTAGGTGTATTTTATTTTATTAGAAAATTTGTATTAGGATATAAATTTTGTAAAAGAATATGCACAAGTTGGAAGCATAAAAGGAAGGCATAAAGAGAAGGACTTGAAGCATTTGGATGCAACTTCAAGTGGGGGTCTTTGGAGATCCTATCTTACGTGTTGTTGTTAACCCTTAGGAAAGACCAAATGACAACACTTGTGATGGCAAACAAGTGTAGTCAACTTAGTGGCTATGGTTATGCACTTGTGATTGTATGATTATGCTTATTTGATTGTTTGTTTTATGATTGTTGTTTGATATATTGATATGCAAGACAAACTAATTAACAAACAAAACAACCTGAAAATTTATGGTTCCTTATCATTAAGTGATTAATAAATGGTTATTAAAAGGATTAATGATTTTAATAAAAAGGGTTTTACTAAAAAGAGAACCATAGGGTACCATGTATTTGAAAGCATGCAAATACAAGGTACAAAGAGTTTTCAAAACTAGAATTAATGAAAACTAAAATCCCTTTGGAAACAAGTTTAACACCATCCTTTTACACGACACTCAAATCACTTGAGAACTATTTGTGGGATAAAGGTCACCTAACCACTTTTAGGGAACTTGTGTGTTTGAGGTGGGCTTAACGTGTTTGTGGGATAAAGGTCACCTAACCACTTGTATGTGTAAACTCACACGTGTGTGTAAGAAGGACGACTTGAATTGGAAACCATGTGCATAGGGTCACCAAAGTATGGTATACAATGGTGTTGATGGGATTTTACATGTCAACTAAACATAAGATGTTTAATCGATCCCATAAGGCTAGAAGTTACAAAAGGTTGCAATTGTCAAATGTTGACTACCTTGTTAATTTAAATAATGGGATAAAGGTCACCTAACCATCATTTAAATATAACATTGGATTCTAGGTTATAATTATTAATTATCTATGAGACATAAAAGGGTATTAATGATTAAAATTTAATATTTCAAATATACTAATATGAACTTTGTTAATTATTGTAGAAATGGCCACAAACAATAATGCTACCACCCCGACCATCCATACCCTATAGCTGAGATCTATCTTAGAGAGGGATCGTCTTAACCATCATAACTTTATGGATTGGTTTCGAAACTTGAGAATTGTTCTCAAGCAAGAGAAAAGTCCTATGTCCTTGACGATCCCATTCCTGACCAACCCGACCTCGAGGATCTTGAGGCCTATAACGATTGACTTCAGTACACTGAGGATTCCATGCAGGTTTCCTGCCTCATGTTGGGAACTATGATTCCCGAACTCCAAAAGGATTTGGAGAATCATGGGGTATATGACATGATTACCCAGTTGAAGGAAATGTTCTTTCAACAAGCTAGGGTAGAGTGCTTCGAAACGGTTCGAGCGCTTCACGTGTGTCGCATGGAAAAAACTCAGTCGGTATCATCTTATGTACTTAAGATGAAAAGCCACATTGATCTCCTTGAAAGGATTAACTGTCCCGTCTCAAAGGAGTTGGCCACGGATTTGATCCTTAATGGCCTAACTAAAAGGTTTGAGACGTTCGTAACAAATTACAATATGAACGGGTGGGACAAGAGCATTGGTGAGCTTCACGCAATACTCAAAACAATCGAGGCAGGGATGGGTAGAAAGGTTTTACCTGTTCTCTTGTTCAATGAGGGAGGCAATAAGAAAAGGCCATTCCCCGATCCCAAGGCAAATGTTGCCAAAGGAAAGGGGTACATCAAAGGCAAAGGGAAAGGAAAGGCTAAAGCGGAACCTCCAAAGACTAAGCTTAAGAAGCCTAAGGTAACAGAGAATGATCCATGCTTTGAGTGTGGTGAGATAGGACATTGAAAAAGGAATTGTCCAACCTATCTCAAAGAGTTGAGAGACAAGAGGGATGTTGGACCCTGAAAGGATTATGCATGCCAATTCAAAAGGTGAGTTAATAGTTGCTTTGCTGGATTCCCACAAGTCCAAGAAGAAATGCGGACGAAGATCCTACATAGAAGAAAAACCATGTAAGGTATTCCGCATTTGTCGATGCGGAAGACATAAAAAAGATACGGACAAGTATTTGTTCTTCCGCATTAACAAATACGGACAAGTATTTGTTCTTCCGCATTAACAAATACGGAAGACCAACAAGTAATGCAGACAAGACTTTGTTCATCTGCATTTGCCAATGCAGATGACCAGAAAAATGCGCAGAAGTATTTGTTCATCCGCATTAACCAATGTGGATGACCAACATACAAATGTGGATGATCAAGTGAAGAAATGCTGATCAAGTCAACTCATCTGCATTTGTCAATGCAGATGAACAAGCAAAGATGCGGATCAAGACTTAGACTAGTTCTGATGTAATAGGTCAGGGGTAGTTTAGTCATTTTGTAAAAGGCATCTTGTCTGTCTATAAATAGAATAGAAAACCTCGTACATGAGGTGACGTCTGATAGACAATTAGAATATCTTTTGTCATTTATTCAAGGTGCATTATTACTATTTTTGTAATCAATCACCTTCATTAATATATACAAAAGCATTTATGAGTATATTCCTACATTAAATGTTTATAGATTGTTTGTTTCCGCCATTCAATCTTTGACTTGATTACCATATTCGATCCTAAGTGAGAATCTCAATCTCACTAACCTAGTCAATTGGTATCAGAGCTTTGGCTCTTGGTTCTCTGTCATATTTGCTCAAGAACTGAATAGAACTCGATTGATCTGGTAATCAAGTTGCTACTAGAGTATACCATCATCTCTACTTAGTAAACTACAGAAAATACTATTCAAAAAGAACCTTTGTCAATACTTTCTCACCTTCAAGAACTATATACAAAACCTTTAGATTCATACAAAGAACAGTAGTTACGACAGAAACCAAGAAACATTGACATATTTGATTTTCCAAGCATTTGATTGAACGAGTTGGACTATTTGTACTAATAAATCCTAAAACTTACCTAATCTATATTTATACAAGTTAACACATCTTATTAAAATGGATTCACATAGTTTTGCAAAACTTGGTCATACTCCAAAACCATCAATGCTTATTCATAAATCTGAATTTAAACAATGGAAATTAGGTTCAAGAATTACATTACAGGTGTAGATCATGATTTTTGGATCTCAATTTGCAAAGGGCCACACATCCCTGTTACTATGTTTGGAGATCAAGTTGCCATCTACAAGACAACTAGAATACCCATTGAAGATCTGACTCTTGTTGATGAAGATTACAAGAACATCAAGATAGATATGAAAGCTTACACTATTTTAACTCAAACACTCAAGATGGGTGTGCTGAAAAGATTGAAGAAGTATGGTACTGCCAAAGCAGTATGGGATGCACTGCGTATCATGTGTGAGGGAAGCAGTGAAGTTGCAGAGATTAACAAGGATAAACTTTTTAATCAATATGAAGCATTTCATCACTTCAAGGGGGAGTCTATATCTAAGCAGCTGTACAGATTTGTACAACTGGTAAATGACATGGAAATCATGGGAGTCACTTACAAGGTCAAGGATTTAAACAAGAAAATACTGCACAGTCTTCCAGAGACCTGGAACAAAATGTGACAATGTTAAACACTCTTGATCTTGAGAGTACAACTCTGGATATAATGATAGCCAAGATAGAAGTATTGGAGTTAGATGAAAGAAGCAGAAACTTGGGAGGACCCAAAGTGATTAAGGCATACAAATTTCCATCAGAATCTCATTCTATGGAAAATGCATTCATCATTAAGGAGGATGATTTCATCTCTTCAAAAGATCAACTGAATACAATCACTCCTGAATGCTCACCCCAAGCATCCAGAGTCACTGTTACTCCTACAATCACTCTTGAAGATCCAATATCTAAAGAACAAAAGGCAATTTACAATGCCTTTGTTGTAAGTTTTAAAGCATATCTAGGAGGAAGACTCATATCTGCACATCTGATCTAGGAAGACCTGGAGGAAATGGATCCAGATGATGTGGAAGAAATGGATTTATAATGCCAAATGGCCATGATTGCTATGAGAGCAAAGAAATTTTTTAGAAAAGGCAGAAAGCTAAGCCTTAATGAAAACACAAAGCTTGGATATGGCAAATCCAAGGTGAAATGTTTCAACTGTGGCATGACTGGCCATTTCTCTAGGGAATGCAATGCTCCCAAAAGAACCAAGAACTTCCAAAGGAATACACAAATCTAGTCATCTTCACATCCAAATTCAAGCTTTCATTCCAACAATCATCAACACCAGTATCATCATCAACAGAAACAGTCATACCAGAATCAACCTCAACTGACTAATCAAGCTCATGGAAGCAGTCAGTCATCTGGAAATGCTCTTGTGATCAAACAAGATAGAGTATGTGATTAGAGCTTGTATGCTGAGGAAATAAAGCCTCAATTTCAAAATCATGCACTTATGGCTCACATCAATGATGGTCCTTCTCTAATGCCTACTG
>BJCM01070340.1:0-10839 GCA_018326385.1 Flaveria bidentis
GAATATCCGAATAAGGATTCGGATCGATTTATTCGGATTCGGATACAGATCGGATTTCGGATAGTTTCGAATATCAGATTTTTTGAAAACCCTTCAAGGTAAAGTGGCATCTCACTCACGCATGAACACACCCATGAGGGTGAGTGAGGGCCTAGTAAGAGTTTATGCGTGAGATTTCTCAAACCATGTAACAAATAAATTCATGTTTGTTCCACTCATGCAATCACACACATGTATTGTATTAAATTGATAAACATTAATATTGTTAAATAAAAATAAATATATGAATAAAATTTCACTCGCCATTTTCATTTATATGAGTGAGTCAACGAAACCTCACTCACTTATGTGATAGCCTAGCTCTCAACGCACCAAACTAAGAAAAGTGACAACCATTCATTACGACCAATGAAGTGTTGGCATATGTTCATGAAAAAATAATTTCTAAAGTGAGTTTCACCAGATTTAATCATTTATTAAAGTTTCTATAATTCAATGCAATTATGATGCCTTTTTGAGTTTAGCCTAAACATATTTTCTCGTTGATTAGAACAAGGTGGTGCTGGGCTACAAGGTCTCTTGCATGGTCGAACCCGGTTTCACGGTGGTCAAACAAAAGCACATCTTCTTCACCTCGCCAACCACTCTAACTTATAATCATGACCAAAACAAAAGCAAATATCATATTAGGATGATGTCTTTTACTTATTTTATTACATAGACATCATTTGATGTGTCTATCGAGATCGAGCACTAAATATCTTATGATTTTGTTTGTCCCATGGTTCAAAGTTTCCATCCCACCCATCTCTACATATGGGTAATCAGCCCATCAACATGCTCTTGTCATACAATAGAGAGTTAAAAACATGAATAGTAGCCTTACCTAATGCATATGTTCATGTAGTTTATGAGGTAGTTTTTTTATAAAACGATACTAACGTGTACACTTCCTTTTACCTAACTAAAAGCATCCCTAATTAGATAGAATCATGTAGCATGCAATAACATATATTTGCAAGAATATAAAGATTCTTCTACGAGATTCATGGATAAATTATAGTCTAGGTCATCATTTCTAATAATCTAAATCACTATAATCATGGGCTCTGATACCAATCTGTCTCACCCCAACCTTAACGGTGGAATCGTCGAGATGTGAGGTTAAGATTGTTCACAACCACATAACGATATTATTTAATAAAAACATTATTATCATAAGTTTTTTAATGCAAATTACAACCATAAGTCTCGAACAAGAAACAAACATAACATAACATGAATAATCTAAGACATTTTATTCATTATTTAGGTCCAAATTCTAGATGCGGGCAACTTCAAGAGATAACATCAAACTTGGGTATTATCTTAAACATGTTAAAAATAAAAGGTCAACTATAAAAGTTGGTGAGTTTTCAAGGGTTTAATATATATCAATATATCAAAAGATTTACAAGTAGTAATTAATGTCAATGGTTATGAATTATTCAAGTTTATAGAACACATATAGCTACAATCAAACATTGATCAATATTAAAATTACAAGTTTATAACGATTACTAAGTGTATTTGGTTCCCATGATGAACAAGTCATACGTCATCAGGAGCCGGTAATACATGACTTTAGCACCAAATAGGTTTGTCAGACCCATAGATTTATGACGCCGCCAGACTAGCAATAGTTAATGATTGTCAACATATAGTGCATCTCATATAAATCTCATGATAACACAATTAACCATGACAAAAATAAGTATGAATTGTATGTGCGTTACAAGTATAATAACTTTACAAGTGTAAATTGATAAGTTTAATATGTTTCACCCCAAAAAAGTGTGAAATAATATAAAAAGGGGCATGAAAACTCACATGATATAAGATACTCTTCTAGACAAATAATAAGAACTAGATTGCTTCAATGATTTCCTCACGAATCACATAAGAGTGTACGTTCCAAGATTGAATTATAAATGATTAAGTTCAAGGATTTATTCGCTAAAAGTCTAGAATGATTTATAAGAACTTGGGTTTTTTTATGATTGTTTTAAATAAGATGATTTAACCAAATTTTAATAATGATGAAATACTTGCTTAGGTAATCGTTTTTTACAATAATAATATTAATCAAATAATTTCCAATTCGTAATAGTTGTTAAATAAGTATGTAAATTTAAAATGTAAGAATAGAGTCCCATTAATTTAATAATTAGTTAAACAACGACACGTCTAAAATAATCAATTGCATACTTGATTATTTAAATAAATTATTAAGTATTTTATTTGATTTATATACTGTTTTTATAAAATAAATAAGTTTCTAACAACCTTTTTATTATTAAACTATTCGTTTTTAATTTTAAAAAATATTTAAGATTGTATTTAAAAATGCACATAAATTAATCTAATAATCTATGGAATTAAGTCCATTAACAAAAATAATTTTTAAGATTTGGGGGTGCCCGGGTTCGAATCCAGAACCCCTCATGTATGAGCTCTTGACCTAAACCAGTGGGCTATTGAGCTGAACTCGTTATAAGCCCGCTTTAAAATTTTTAAAACATTAATCAAAGGAAAACCCCCAATTCCACGTAGACCCTAAATTCGATTTCAAACCAAATGAGCATGAAATCGAATACGATTCTTGTAATAAACATGGGGATTTTGATTAGCGGGTGAAACCGAGTGAGTGGGTGTGTTTAATTACCCGATTGTAGTTGGATTGATGTGTTTAGACCAATATAGCTCCGGTTCGCACACAATGAATGGGAAGGTTTGAATTCGATGTTAGAATGGACTTTTCGAGCAATTGAAGTTATAGTGAGTTGAAAGAGATCGAACGGAACATTTCCCCTCCATTATATAGCTTCAATTTGATATGATTCATCCAAAACGCTTTCGAGTTGAATGCGAACGTAATGTGGTTCAATTAGATGTTTAATTTGATGTTTCATATAAAATTGTAATCATAGAAGAATTAGAAACAGTTGGTTGAACGTGTAGGTTTGATTATTTAAGCTATTAACAAGCTTTAATTGTCGAACCGATTGGGATTTTGATAATATTCGGTTTTGATTCCAACGTTCCTATAACCGATCTAAATTCTAAATAAAGTCCACCTAAGTGTTCGAAACCGATGCACAACATGGTTAGGAAAGGGTTCAGTTCGAAATTTGAAGGTTTATGGTGTGTTTAGGGCTCGCCGGATTTTGACCGGAATTAAGAGGCTGACAAGGAGGGGGTGGGGTTTTTCAAGATTTTACAATATTGGTCCTTGGGGTTTTGAGTTTATTATTTTATGCCAAAAGCTTTTATTTAAGTTTCAAATTTGTCACAATGGCCCCCCTAAACTTAATTGAATTTTAAGTTTTAATTACTTTTAGTAACTTATTATTCATTTAATTTTTTTTAATTATTAAGTTATTTTTTATTATTATCATTATTATTATTATTTAAGTTTGATTATTAATAATAAATAAAAGTTATAATTACAAGTATTATTATTCCTACTATTGTTATTATTATTATTATTATTATTTATTGATTATTTAACTTAACAAAGAATGAAACATAAATAGCCCACAAGGTTTCATGAACGACATAAATAGTACTTATAAGAATCATAACAAAGTCAACTTTTATTTAACAAAAAATACGAAATGTTACATTATGACTTATAAGTAGTATGTTTAAACAAGTATCACTTCATCAACTCAAAAATATATATCAACCATATACGTTCAAAATATATTTCATCAACATCTAATCTCAAACATCATATGTAGTATATAGTGCTATAAGAGAAAGATTGTTTCGATCATATTTGGAATTTTTATTGAAAGCAGTTGTATCCAAACACTAAAAAGTGTTTAATAATATAAAAACCATTTGCATTTGCTCGTTTAAAAAGTAGCAATATAATAAGGGAAATTGGATTATGTGACTTATTGGCTAATAATAACTTATACAGTTAGTTTTGCCGATAATAATCATATTTTTTATTTTTGTTGCCAAGGGCAATCCTAGTGAGAATATATTCATTGATTTGCACTTAATTTTCACTTAACTTTTATTCCATCTCGATATACGTTTCCTAATTTCCTTTGCAATCACCGTGAACGAAATCAAGTGAAAATCAAATATAAATCAATGAATAATTATACTATTAAGACTGCCCTTAAGCAACAAAACACAAACGTTTGGATTATTATCAAATCAACTAATTGTCTATATTGTTACCAGGCAGTAGGTTAAAGTTTGAATTATTAAATCTAATTTGACATAGAATAACAAACATGTAGTGCATGTTTCATGTATGTGTTTTGTTATATAACACACTAGGTTAATACCCCGTGTATTACACGTGTTGAATAAATAAAATATTAAATGCTTATTAATAAAATTTAATGAATTATATAACGATCTTCTGATATAATATATAATTGATATTACATATAAGTGATAAAAGGACGCTATTATTTTTTAAACTTTTGTTTATTTTTTTGTTTTTTTAAAAAGTCGCTTTTTAAAACAAATTGTTTAAAAAACCGTTTTAAAAAATGTCATTTTAATAATTTATTTGTTATAACTTTGTAATTTAAATATTTATATTTCATAAGAATTAAATATTTTAAAAGCCACATGTTTTAAAATATACTATGTTTTTAAAATTTTGATATTTTTTTTGAAAAAAGTTCCATTTTATAAAAAATTACTTCTTTATAAATTACATTTGTAGAAAGATCTCTTTTTAAAAACATATATTTGTAATATGATAAATATTAAATAATATCATTTCTAGTTAATTTGGTATTTATTAGGAGAGATAAACATGAAAATAAATTTTAAATGATCTAGAATTATAACAAGTAACATATAAAAAATTTATTTTATTAGTATTGATAGATTAACATGATTTTTTTACTAAATATCTTCTCAAAAAAAGTCTCTAACTTTGTTTAACTTCAACTATTACCACATCACTCTCAATCTAATCTAACATCACTTCAAACAATACTTTAAAAAAATATAAAGCTGTCATTTATAGACTAAATAGTCATTTGAGCATAAAATAGAACAAAGTTTTACATGTTATATCACATTTCATGACCTCTAAAATTTAAAATGGTTGCTTAAGGTTCATTGTGGAATGATCGTATGAATATAAGTTCGTATAAGTTACGTAAAAACATGAATCGCTAAAATAAAAAAAATAGATTTTATTAATTCAAACTATTGATTATTGGCTAATATTAATCATTACTAAAAATTTGATCAACATAAATCACAACTTTTGATTTTGTTATTAATAATAGTCAAAATCTAAATAAACGTTAACTTCGTTAGTTTTTATGACCTATCACTTGTAGCATTACATATAAGATAATTACAATTAAAAATATAAATATATTACGTAATTTTTTAAGGATCATTTTATGAATTTATTCAACATAATCTTTTTGTCGACAGTTGAATGGTTTAAAGACAAACAAAATTTAGTTATATATTTTTATTTTAATTATGTAATACGTTATATCAAATGTCATGTCACGATAAACATTACGTGTTACGTGACAAACTATTAGGAGAATTAATATACAGTTAAACTTAATAACAAAATCAAGAGTTAAAACTAATATTAATCAGATTTTTAAAATATTAATATTAGCCGATTATTAAAATCTCATATTTGAGTTAGAAAAAAACACATTTCTATTTTATAATCGTTTAGAACTCGTTTGCCCTAATAAAACACCAGTCTCCTCTCCTCCACAATCGACAACTGACCCTCGTTGATACAATCATGGGGAAGAAGAAGAACAACGAAAGCAAACAACAACCACAAACTGAAAACCCACAGAACGAACAAACTGAAGGCAAATTCTTATTAGGTAAACCCAAGTTCAAAAAGCTCGAAAACGGCCGATACAAATGCGTACAAACCGGACACGAGTTACCGGCCGACGCCAGAGAATCATACGCACAAACCAAACACTGCAGGCTCGGGCTCATCGATTACGCCTTGACTCGTAACAAGCCCCCACTCAATATGTTCAATCAAGACCCTCTTTGTCGGTATGGTTGATTTTCCCAGTGGTTTGGTGAAATTGGGGTTTTTAGGGTTTAGGGTTTGCGAATTGAGTGTGGTTGTAGAAGGATTTGGGTGAATTTAGTGTTGGTTTGCTGATTTTGGGTTTTTTGTTTTTGGTGTGTTTTAGGTCTAAGTTGATTTGCAAGCTGACGGGGAATACTGTGAATAAAACTGAGGAGCATATTTGGAAGCATATCAATGGGAAGCGTTTTCTCAACATGTTAGGTTTGTGCTATTGTCTTTTTTTCAATGAATATTTGTTGTTTGGTTTGTCATAACTCATCTGTTTAGCAATCAGAAGCCATAATTCACATAAAGTTTGCTAATTTTTGAAGTTAAAGTTAAAAAATAACCTTAGTCTTGTTGTTTGTTTGAAGCCATTGTTAATATTTGGACGCAAAATTAAGTTAGAATCTTTTCAATTCAAAATCAACCTACAATCTTTGTTAACCGATGAGGGAGGATTATAAATGTTCCTCCACCATCTTTTTTCTCTAATCCTCATATGATTGAGTAGGCATATGTATGTGCATTGGTCATAAGCTCATCATTGCACAACGAGAATATGCGCATTGATTTGAAAAGAAAATTTATTTGGAACACCGAGTGTCCGACTTATGTATATTCAGCTTTGTAGCTATATATTTATTTTCTTGTATCATTCTTCTATATGTTAAACATAGTTATCAATTTTTTTTTTCCTAAAAACCAGGAGTTCATATTCTAAAATCTAAACTTTAAAGTCAAATATAGATTTCTTTCCTGGGAATAAAGCTATCTAGTAGTGCAGTAGACTAAACACCTTGCGTCCATCAAGACACATAGGCGTAAAAAAACTAAATTAGACAGGCCAAAATCTGAAAAAACTGTCTGAATTGACCTAAACTAGTCTAAAACAGTCTAAACAAGCCAAAAAACTGCCTAAACATGTGTAAAACAGCTAAAAAGGGCTTGTTTACACACCATGCACCTTGCTTGTCTTTGGCCCTTGCTTTTTAAGCGCCTTGTACCTAGGAACATGTTCTTCCTTTGGGCCTGCGGTGTGCCTTGAACCTTTGAATCTTTAGGAACAACGTAACATGCCAATAAGTGAGTGTATATACCTTATGTCTGATAAACAGAGAAAGAGGAAGCTGGAGCTGGAAAAGATTCATCAGACGGGTTGGTTGAAGAAGAAGGCGGGGAACAGAAACCAGAAAAGGCTGCAAAGGGCAAAGAAGATGGTTTGAAGAAAGAGAAGAAGAAGAAGAAGAAGAACAAGAAGAAGAAAAAAGAAAAGGAGACTGATGTTAGTAAGGTCATATCTGAAGTAAGGGACCCGGAAGAACAGAACAGCGACACAGAGGAAGAAGAGTTCTGGATGCCTCCAGTAGGAGATCGTTGGGACTTTGATGATGGGAAAGATCGCTGGGGTTCTGAGTTAGAATCAGATATTGACCAAGAAAATGATGATGCAGATGACACAGGTATATATGTGATTCGGTAATCGAATCAATGTATGAGTTTTCAGATATTGTATAATCAAATGTGAAGTTGCCCAAATACTCCGATTCTTGGGTGGGAGGAATTGAGTACATTAGAGGTGGTTTAAGGGAATAAGGGATGGGTTAGGTAAGGGTCAAAACTTTTCTGGCCGGTTTGACCTGTAAACACTTTTAGTCCATTTTTTATAAATACTTAAATGTCCAAAAACTACTATTTAATTGGTTGTGATTCAAATGTGCATTGCCCAGTTTTTAATGTGTTTTTGAATGTTTACTAGTATATTCAGTTATTCACTTTATATTTCTGTATGAATAAAAGTCATAAAACATTTACCCAATCAGACCCATTTATAAGTAAATGGGTCTAAATTGTGATCTCTAGTTATAACTGTTATGTGTTTTATTGAATATCTTTAGATTTGGCTGATGCTGGTGAAGAGAGTAATGAGGCACAAGAGCTTTCTAAGAGGTATATGTTTCCTTCTTTCTTCTTGTTTCTCATACCTTCTAATTTATATAACTTTTTTTCTGATATAAAATGTGATCTTTTTTGCAGGACAAAGAGAATGTCTATAGAAATCGAACCGAGTGAGTCGGGATCAAAGAAGAAGAAAAAGGTTGAATCCACATGATGCATCCCCTGATCACTTAGTTTGCTCCTTTTCTTTTCTTTTGAACTTATAGTTATCATTTTTCGTTGATGTTTTTGATTGTTTGTAATCAATTGGTCAAAATGCATAAGTTTGTATCAGTTGTTTGTTCATCAAGAAACTTGTTACTGATGATCACTTAACATTCCGCATCAGGTTTTCCCTTGTCTCCTTCATGGTAATGGGGTAATTTGATTAGAATCTTTGATCCACCTTTTTTTTAAATTTTAAAGAAATCAACGAATTTTGGTAAAAAGCATTAATTGTATCGTTTCATAACCAATGATATAACACCCGTAAATGTAAAATAATAATTGTGATGAAACATATGAATCAATATCTAATAATAATATTAAGAAAAGTCAAACCACCTTCACTAATATAAAAATAATAATAATAAATATAGAACAAGAATTTTGGAAATTTAATTCATATGTTGTGGCCTTACCACCTTATCGTTGTGATATTTTAATCAAATAAATGCCTGGTTTATAGTTGAAATTGGTTCCACAATTGACGCTTATCGATTCGTAACAAACTCACGAGTGGATCGAAATGTGATTTCTTCTCGATCATGATTGATCAGCCAATTTATAAACCTCCTTAAATCTAAATGAATAGCACCATAGTTCAACTCTGTCTTACCTTCTGCAACCTTTCAACCACATATCCATCGTGAACCACCATAGTACACGCAACCACTACAAAATCCGCCTCTTTAAAGGTCCCAGACTACTATCCTATATCGAATTCGTCGCCGCCGTCCTCAAAAGTTGTTCTCTAGGCCGCAAGTTTTAATCAATTGGAATTCGGGTTTCAAGCAGGTGATGAACTTACCGGCACTTCAACTCTCTTTTACATTCCTGTGAATCCTTGAGTTAACATGAATGTTTGTAAATTGTTCCATGAAGCAACTAGAAACATTTGTGTCTTGACATCGCTGCATGCTCCGATACATTTTCCGTTGGCCATTGAGACTCCACACGCCGTGAACTCTTGTCATTGCGTGTTTCGAGTTGTTTACGTCCGATCACCGATTAAACAGTTCAAGGGTTCAAATCTGATTCGTCTCGATAATCGACTCCGGGTAACAACATTGCTTCGACTTATTTTGTTCCGTATAAGCTTTTCATGTTTAAGTGTTGTTCATGATTCTTGAAACTGCCCAACGGCTGGATGTTATTAGCATGCACCTTTTTAAATTGAAGAATATATATATGTATATACATATGAAGTTATAAGAATATGAGGGATAATTTGGAGTTCATATTAAGTTATTAGAATATCTTAAACATAACAGGATCATTAAAACTTCACGTTTGAGTACATATGGGATTCATAACCTTTAATCTAGCTATCAAATAGTAAAAATAAATTTATTTTTTTTCCTTTCTGTAGATTTTAAAAGAAAGAATCCAAATAATAAGATGAAACTATTATTGTTAGCGTTGGCTATATCACTGTAATAACGAATTGTCATGTAATCAAATCATAAAAAAATATGTATATATATACACATACAAGAATAGCAAGGTTGTTAATAATATTGCAATCACATGCAGCGAAGGAGATAGAAAACTTACCTCCTATATGTTAATGTACACACAATTGTGTATAAACTAATAAAAATGAAAACTTGTAGCAACGAACTTCACAAACTAAACTTTACTTTTCTACCATTTAATTAATGCTAACTAATATGCGGAAACGTCACATTAGTGGCTAAGTTAATTTAGTATATTATTGACCAAGTAAAGATATAATTATAAGCTAATAACAAGTATTATTATTAATCATTGAGGCTGTTATTCATCAACATTATTATCATTCTAAGACGAATAATAATCAGGTAAAACACAAGCTTTTAGTTTTGTAACATAATTGTCAATGAACAAGATACCCAATTCATGTCGTAATTAATGTGACAAAGTTATGATGTAGGTGGTAGTACCTCTTGAGATCAACTCAACTCTTTCGCTTTGCTTTAGTATTTGGGTTAAGGTACGGATTCCTGATTTTTGTCTCATATTTGATTCCTGTTCATCTTTAGTTTTGATTCTTGTCATACGTAGTTAGTTTGCTTTTGATTCTGTTATAAGTAGCTAGACTACTTTATATTGTTGAAATTTGTTACCCGAGCTCTCCCTATCTTGGGGGTGACCAAGACGCGTTATTGCGGCATCGATAACGTGGCACCAACCGTGGCGGTGAGCTGAGATCACGGCGTCTCTAAAGAGGACCCTGAAATTATGTTGGTCGTCCTGTTATATTATTATTTCCTCAGATGCGTATGGATCGATCCTAGGTTAGTCCTGTATTTCCTGATGGATGGTTGCACACCACTCCATTTAGGACTCCGGTGAATGGTCTGTATGTCTGCCCATACTCTATTTCACATTGGTTCACGGGCTCGCTACCTGTGTTCCCTCTGTTCAGTTATTATATGATATGATTATTAGCTCGGGTTATGTTCAATTCGATATTATGTTATCCTTTGTCATCATTATATCTGTTTATTTTTGTTATCTGTTATTCCGTTCACCGAGCATTATGCTCAGGCGTGCTTTTGTTTTCATGCACGTCAGGTCAGCAGGGCCATCCGGGAGGGGAGTGAAGA
>BJCM01070341.1:0-12059 GCA_018326385.1 Flaveria bidentis
GTATATATATATGTATATATATATATATATAGATGTATATATATATATATATATATATAGTAATAATTTTATGTGAATAATGATAAAGAACAATGGAGCGAACAGAAAGAAAAGAAAAGAAAGAAAATAAAAAAAGAAGTATAAACAATATATACATAAAATAGTTTGAAGGAAAAACGGTTTTAAAATGATATTAAACCTAACATATCGATCAATTCATAAAAGCGAGTTTTACCAAATGTTTTAGTGAAAAGATCCGCTATTTGATTTTTTGTGTCTATTATAATAATATCAATTAAACCCTTTTCTTGAGCATCACAGATCGCATGAATCCGTGTCTCAATGTGCTTGGTTTGGGAATGATGAATAAGGTTCTTGGCAAGCCAATTGTTGCTTCATTATCATAGAATAATGGTGTGTGGAGAAAGTCCACAGTCAATCATTATCTAGAGCACTTGTGAACAGAAGCTGGAAGCAGCAATATACTCTGCTACTCCTCTAGAGTGTGAATATCCTACAACAAAGGTGATGTCAAGACGACTTGTTGTAAGATACATAAGGTAATCGATCATGGATCTGTAGAGAAGAGGATCAATAGGTGTCTCATTTTCGTCAGGAGTGAGGCACGTTTGAGCAGTAAATGGAGTCAGTTCAGGAGAAGCTTCATCCATCTTGAATTTCTTCAAAATTTCTTTAACACACTTCTCTTGATGAATGAGAATTCCCTCTAGCTTTTGTTCTACATGCAACCCAGGAAAAAGAACACCTCCCCCATCATGCTCATTTCGAAGCGACTGCGCATCACCTCCTCAAACTCTCGACGCAATTGTGGTTTGGTTGAGCCGAAGATAATATCATCCACATAAACTTTGTACAATCAGCATTTCACCATCCCCTTCCTTCTAGAATAAAGTCTTATCAATAGTGCCACGAGAAAAACCATTGCTTAAGAGATAGAGTGTTGGAGTCTTATACCAGATCTGAGGTGCTTGATAAAGACCATAAATAGATTTATCAAGCTTGTAAACTTTCTCAGGAAAGTCAGGATCTTTAAAACCTAGTGGTTGACACACATATATCCCTTCGTCAATGTCACCATATAGAAATGCACATTTGACATCCATCTGATAGACTTTGATCTTCTTATGAGCAGCATGAGCTAGAAAATTCTGATGGCTTCAAGACGAGAAACATCAGCAAAGACTCTAATATAGTCAATCCCTTCTTCTTGAGCAAAGCTTTAGACCACCAATCAGGACTTGTTTCTTACCATAATGCCACGGTCATTGGGTTTGTTCTTGAACACTCATTTCATGCCAATTTGGCATTTGTTTAGTGGAAGGTAAACCATGGTCCGCACCTTGAGTTTCCTAAACTGTTGCAGCTCTAATTGCATCGATTCAACCAAACAAGGGTCCTGAAGAGCCGCATGAACATTCTTGGGATGATTTAGGATAAGAAACAAGAGTATTAATAAAAGTTAATCAAACCAGATTGACTCCACGTTTGAACTCCATTAGTGATAGATCCTATGATGTTATCATGTGGATGATCTTTCAAGGTTTTAAAATCAGAGGGCATGGGTAGGATATTTGAAGACGGTTGGCTAATTGATTGTTGATGGATGGATGAAGGTGAGTTTGATGGTAAGGTAGAGTCAATTGGAGAGATAGGTTATACCGATTGAGATGAGGTAGATGTAGGCATGGAGGGAAGGGATGCAGAAACAGGTGGAGGTGGAAGGTCAAATGATGAAGATGAAGATGCAATATCAACTGATGTAGCATCATTTGCAGATGTAGTAGGAGAGTTTTTAGGTATGACAAATATTGGAGTTGGGGGAATGATATTTGTTTGAACATTGGAGATAGACACATCATAGTCGAAAACTGTAAGATTGAAAGAGTTAAACACCATATTGGAGTCAAAGAACCATGTAGGTTCAGATTGAACATTAGATGAATTAGAATCCTACCAATCAAATTAAAAATACTCTTTAATAATACGTGTTCTCTTGTTATATACCCGATATGCTTTTTGAGAAAAGGAATAGCTGGCGAAGTAACATTCATTAGAGACTACATTGAATTTCATCTTTTGCGCTTGAGTATTCAATAAAGTGCACGAACAACCAAATGGACAAAAGAAGCCAATTAAAGGCTTCCTCTTATGAAATAGATTATAAGGAGTCTTCATTTTGTCTTTGACTATCAACACCCTGTTCAAAACATATGAAGCACAATTCACCGCCACAGCCCAAACATGATGGGTGAGGATGATTCAATCAACATTGTACGAGCAACTTCAATAAGGATATGATTCCTTCGTTCAGCCACACCATTCTGATGAGGAGTCCTTGCAGCGCTGAATTGTCTTAAAATTCCCTTGGCAGCACAGAACCAATCAAAGATCTGATATCCGAAATTCAATGCCGTGTCACTTTTGATTTCCAAAACCTTCCTCTTGCTTATCGTCTCGATTGAAAGTATTAACTTCTGCATCTCCTTAACAACCTCTCCATTGTGAGCAAGAAATCTTACCCAAGAATACCTAGAAAAATCATATGTTATCACAAGAAACAAATATTTTTTTAGCAATTGATTTAATGCTTATTGGGCCAAACAAATCGGTGTGTAACAAATGAAGGGGATTAGATATACTATTTTCAATTTTTGGCTTATGTGGTTTCATATGTTGCTTGCCTTTGGCACATGCCATACATTTTTCAGCCAAAAAAATCTTTTAAAGGAAGTCCCCTAACGCGATTGTTTTTAACTAATTTTTTTTATTTTTGAAATTAACGTGGCCCAATTTGTGATGCCATAAGAAAGACTCAAAAGTGGAAGCTTTAGACAGAAGACAAGGTGACAGTAGATGTTGATTCCCTTAAACCCATATCAAGAAGATATGTGTCATTCTTTCTTGGAGCCTCGTACCATCTCATTTGGAATATCAATCTCAAATTTTAGAAAGAGACATTCATTGGACTTAAACAAGAACAGATTGTCTTTATCACAAATTTGAGAGACACTCAACAAATTAAATGCAAGCTCAAGTACATAATTGACTTTCTCTAATATGAGAGAGCCATTAGAAACTTCTCTTTGACCGATCATTTTCCCTTTTTTCTTATTGCTAGCAAATGCGACATAACCTCCATTTATTATCCGATAATTGGTCAATAAGTCCTCGAGGCATGTCATATGTCTGGAGCATCCAATGTCCACATGCCATACACTGTTTACGACCTTAATGGATGACTCCTACAAAAATATCAAAGAATAGGTTAACTAGGTGAAATGGGAACCCAAGTTTGAACAACTTTGGGTTTAGGAGAGACATGTTTCTTACAAAAGAAATTATTAACTAATTTTGTCAATCTATTCCCAAATGAATTCCTATTAACATGTCTATGATGTAGCTTTGTACAATGCTTAACTACATGATCATATTTACCACACCTAAAATAGTGTGGTTTTAATCTAGGTCTGTTATATAACAGGGTAAGGATTTGATCCATATGCATTTCCTCAACACAATCAAACATATTAGAATCTACATCACTGTATGTCACATACATGTCTTGAGGTCTGTTTATATTTGAAAAAGAATAATTATTTACAAAAGAAGATGAATTGTCATCTGATGTACAAGTAGTACTTGTCCCACTTGTACTAGCTTCAGAAGAAGTCGATACCCTTTCATTTGATTAAGAAATATTCGTTGGGGTAAAAGATGGAATAGGATGAGAAAAGAATTTCTCAAATCAATTAGTTATATTTTTCTCGTTACTCTCTGCGGTGAAATCATTCACACTATTAACACAATCAGAAACAACAACATCATCACAATCTACAAAATTTAAAGATGAAATAGAAACATCACGAGAACACAATGAGACAGAGTCTATTACAAATTCACTAGAAACAAAAATAGAATTTAGACTAGATTTATGATCTAAGACAAAATGCTTAGACTCGGGTGTACTAAGACTAGTGCATCCAAGCCCGCTAGTCGGTCCATAATTGTAGTCCTCACGAACAAGCTTAGGATTCACACCTTCTAAACCTGCAAACATACTGTTAGTATCCGTTTTGATCAAATCATTAGAAGGATGAGGAACAAGAATAGGAGAATAGCAGTAAGTACTCGGAGGAGTATAAACCTTAGCATTTTCATAGCCCAATCCTGTTTTAATCCTAGCCCCTTGCTGAGATTTACATAGATCATCATGTTTCATTCCTGATAATGTCCATTTATCGAGCATTGACTGAAGTTTGCTTGTTTCAAATTCAACAAGTGCAACCCTTTCAGTCAAAGTATTAATCTCAACATTAGTTTCCAAAACTATTCGTTTTAGGTGATCATTCTCTTTCAAAGCCTCATTTAATTTACCAAAATATTTAGACTCATTTTTTTTCCTCATTAATTTGTTTTAAATCTTTCTCATTATCAATTAATAAACGATTAGCTTTATAAACCCCAAATAACTTGATTTTACATGCAGAAGAACACATATTCTGAATTACCTCATACGGAAGTCCCATCACTACCTTTTCTGCTACTAAGGCCTTCTTACATTGGCATACCTGAGTACTTTACTTGCTTTCCTCGACAGTGATAGCAACATCATCTTTTTCTTTTCCTTGTTTAGTGGGTTGACTTCCTTCCTTCCTTAATTCCTCATATTTACCTTCTTTCACCCTCTCATCCTCCTTCACCTTTATAGACAACTCAACTTCATCTCTAATTTCTTTGAATTGATCAACATTATCCTCAAAGTTCACCTTCCTCTTTCCTTCCACAATCTCAGCCACCGGTGCTTGGTTAATCTCATATCTCGTCTCTTCAACTTCAACACTCCAATCAAAATTAGAAATTTAAGCTATCTCTTTCTTGTGACTCATTTCCTCTTTACTTCCACTTGAAACCAATCCTAGAACTCCCCACTTACTAAGATCAGTGACAATTGGCAATCGATATTCACGTTTGAAATGTCCCAACAGTTTGCAAATAAAACACCTCAGCTTAGACTTATCAAATCCTAGTTTGGAGTTAGAGCTTTGACCTCCGAAATTCTTTTTTCCAGTGCGCTCCATGAATCTCCGGGCTCTAAGTGTAAACATTTCCATTTGACATTGAATGGCAGTCTCTTACAAATTATCAAGGTCCACCTCATACATATCCTCCATCATCATCCCTTTTCGTTTCAACTCCCCCGCCACTAAGGCTTCATAACTCTGAACAAACAAAACAAAATAGAGCCATTGTCTTGGATGGAACTTAAGTTTCAACCTTTGCTTTCGAATTAGCTTGATCTCTCCCATCACTACCATAACCTCCAGAATAATCATCAGTATTCACTCCTCCTTGACAATATGTCTAAAGAGGAGAGCTTGCAGCAGAAGACAATTATACAACATTTTGAGTGAACCCAGATGTAGGCATCTTGGTTTGGTTGAATTCCCTTCTCTTCATGTCTAACTTGAAGGATTTAAGCTTATTGATGATGTCCATAAGCTTGTAATGAGTGAATCATCTTTCCTGATTTAGCATTCTCACGTGTAGGCCCCACTGAGGTGGGAGAGAGTCTAGCAACCTATTGACTTGCTCACGATTGTAAGTTTGTCATCATATTTCATTAGTGTGCTTGAAATTGTCAGAAAACGATTTGTGAGATCTGTGAGACTCTTGTTCTTGTATCCCATGAAAGAGTTGAAATCTTGATTAGCTTGAATACCCTTATCTTTCACCAACTCATGGTTACCGTCATAGAACTCACACAGAGCATCAAAGATAGACTAAGCATTTTTATGCTCAATGAATCGATTGTAGATGTTTGGTGCAAGACAAAGAGTTAATGCTCCAAAGGCTTTCTTGTCTCGATCAATCAGCTTCAGATCCTTCTCATTGAATGTAGATGGGTCCTTGTTTTGGGATACAACATCACCAACAGTGACAGATTGTACGTGAGGACTACAAATGATAGATTATGAATGATTGTGGTTAGTGTAAAAGAAAAAGGCTTTGAAACATCTTTTCTAATCCTCGAAGTTATGCCTGTTTATGAGTCTTGGAGGTCTGTTGGGAGCTACATTTTTAATATCAGCAAGTTTAATGAAATTCATCTTTGACATAGCAGCTTCGCTGGGGAAGAAGTAATTTCGTAAAAAAATTGGTAAATTCGCAGAAAATTTCGCAGAGAAGACTAGTTTCGCTAGGTTGTCGTAGTTTTGCAGGCAATTTCAATAGCAGGACAGCAGCAAACAACTTCAAAGAGGATAACACATGTTGTTCCGCTAAAAGAACAAGTAGTTTCACTGGATAAATTGGTAATTTCGCTGGATGAAGCTAAAAAGTTTTTTCAACACGAAATCAATCTGAAATCTTCAAATACTCAATGGATTTGAGATATGATGATTAATAGAGCTTACACAACCACAAACAAACAAAATTCAAGCAAATTCCATATCAAACACACTTGAATTTGATCTGAAATTGATGAAAACATCATATTGAACAAAAACAACCAAAACCTCAACAAATCATGAGCACTAAGGCTCTAATACCATATTGTTATCCTATTTGATTGATTTGTAGTACATATGTGATTTTGAATCGTTCAATATCAAATACAAACAATAGGTAACAAAAATGAAGAAGATTAAGAACAAACACAAATGTATCAAAGTAAGAATAATTAGGATCATTACACTCAATAATAACAAAGCATAAAGATATTTCTTTGAATAAACTGCTTAAAAAGGTCACTAGCAACAATGATAAACGATTACGGTTTTGCAAGGTTGCCCAACAATGAAAATGATCAAATCTATAAATAGCAGTCTTTATTTTCGCAGTCAGTTTCGCTATTAGCAAAACTATACTGCCAAAACTATAGTTTCGCCCAGCAGAAACAACAGTTTCACCGGGTGAACTAAAACAACTGACTATGAGCGAAACTGTAGTATCGCTCATAATTTCGCTAGACCACAAAACTAAACAATGTAAACAACATATAAAACTAAAATAACATTAAACCTATTACAAAGTAATATAAACAAAATCTAGTCTAAGGTGAGTCCAACCTATACTTGATCTTCAGATCGGTTCCCTATCATGTGCAAGGAGTATCCACTATCCACAATCCATATATTGTTATTCTTGTCATGTGAATGTTCGTGCACATAAGATGAAATGATTAGTTTTGATTGGAAACCCAATCCTTGTTAGTATTAGGTTCTTCCATTGACAGTAACATAATTGGACCAAAGTTTATGCATGGGGGTTTGATGGATGTCTATGAAGAAGAGGTATGGGCTGTTGCATCTTCTTTGATCTTCCATTCGATAACTTGGATGATCATTGAGGATGAGCTTGATGAAGTTTGAGTAGCATGATGTTCTTCCAAAGCTTCTTTCTTTTTGGAAGAAATTTTCACCACCTTTTCTTCCAAAGCAGTCTTCACCACCTTTTCTTCCAAAGCAGTCTTCTTCTAGAATGGTTTCAAGGGGACTTTGTTATTCTTTTGAGTTTTAACTGCTTTAACTTCCAATGCCATTTTCCCTTCGGAAGAAAGACTTTCTTCCAAAAGCAACCTTGCTTCGGAAACAAGCTTTTGCTTTTTCATCACTTGAAGCATATGATAGGGTCCAAATGAGAAACCTTTCCTGACTCCTTTTCTTTTAACTTGAAGCATATCATCTGGTGAAGCAAATTCATTAGTTCCCAACCCACCTTTGTTTTGATAACAAAGCTTTGAGTTAGAGTATAATTCAAGAATTACTTGGAAGTTTTGCTAAAAAATAGCATGCTTCCTAGCTTGAGCCTTAACTATTACTAGCTTGGCTTGAGCCTCAGTCAATTTGGATATTGAATTCTTGATTCGAGTGTTTAATTAGTGTGCACATGTTTTAAAGAGGATATTGTGTTTTCTAACTCCTCAATTTTACTTGATAGTCAAATTCAACCTTTTTAAAATCAGCTTTTAAGATGTTCAAGGACTCAATGTCAGATTTAATTTCCATAGTGTAGTCCTGATACATTTAAACCTTAGCAAGACAGGCTGGAGTACAGAGATGTTCATATACCTTTGAATTGTCTATTCCCGCCATGAGTGCTTGTGTAGGGGTTACTTCATGCACCATAAAGCTCCAATCAACTTCTTGAGCCACATCAGCTATCTCGCTTGACTTTCCAGCAGCTTCAGGTGTTGTAGGATCTGTGGAGGCATGTGTAGATCCTTGATTTGATTTGGGAGCTTTGCATCCCCTAGCAAAATGACCCAGCTAGTTACAGTTGTAACACTTGGCCTTTGCTTTGTCAAACCCAAACTTGTTGCTAGTTGGGTTCTAAGGGAACTGCCTTCCAATTCTTTTGAAGAACTTCTTCGCTTTGTAGGTTAATAGAGACATTTGTTGGACTATGTCCATGTATTCCATGCCATCTGGGATGAAACACTCCAGATCTTCAAAGCTAAACTGAAAGTCACTGGAATGTCCGCTTCTTGAGACAAAAACACAACTATCCCAAAAAGGACTTGGCTGAGCCTGTTGAAACCTTGGAGTCTCAGAAAATGTAATGTAAGGCCTAGAGGAACATGACGCCTGCTAAGATGAGGTTTTGGGGGTCTTGAGCCTTTAGCAACCATAAGTGCGTTGCTAGTAGGAAGGCTTGAAGGTCTGCTCACTTGGCGGCCACTCTTGTTTTCCATTTCAACACGGTATCCATCTAGAATGCCATATAGTTTAGTCATGGTGACTGAGTTCATATTTTATATCCTTTTAATTAAGACTGTTGGAGCTGTACAAGATAGTCTAAATTATCAACACAATCAAAGTCAACAAAAGTCAACGTCACGGTTAAAGTCAACACAAAAGTCAAACCCGACACGTTCGAGACGAAGAATCGAAACGAAACGTTGAAGATTTAGATGACAAGGAGTTATATTGTAATAAATATTTTTTGTGTGAACAAAATATATTTTATCTTGTTTTCAGTCATTTTTATGCTTCATATGTAATTGGTATTAATTAGCCTATGTCTAGGGAGTTAAGTGCAATTAGTGAATATTAGTCTAGACTATAATTTGGTTAATTGTCATTAGTGTTGGTAATGGGTTGAACGACCAATTAATTAGGGTTTCCACTTTCTACAAATTATATGCAATCAATATTAGATCAAAAGGGGGATTTTCTTGTGTTTATCATTGTTTGATCTACAATCTTCAATTATTTGATTAAAGTTTGATTATCCTGGATTTACAATATGGTATCAGACCCTTAGTGCTCATGATTTGTTGAGTTTTTTGTTTTGGTTGTTTTTTGTTCAATATCAAGTTTTCATCAATTTTAGATCAAATTCATGTGTATTTGATATGGAATTTGCTTGAATTTTGTTGGTTGTTGGTTGGGGAAGATTTGTTAATCATTAGATCTTAAATCCATTGAGTTTTTGATGATTTCAAATTGATTTCGTGTTGAAAAAGTTTTTCAGCTTCGTTCATCGAAATTATCAGTTCATCCAGCGAAACTTCAAGTTCTTCCATAGAAACTACAAGGGTTATCCTTATTGAAGTTGTTTTCTACTGTCCTGCGAAACTAGTTTCATTGAACGAAAGTTCAACAGTTTTTGTGGGTGATTTACAAGCGAAATTGTCGTCGAAAGTATCATTGAACGAATGTTCAAGATTGTTACGTACGAACTTGTCGGAGAAACTAAGCTATTTTTGGCATTTGGCTAGCAAAACTGCTGCCGAAATTTCCAGCGAAACTACTGTTGGCTCAGTGAAACTAGAGTTCACAGTGAAACTAGCTCTGCAAAACTATAATTTCAGCGAAACTATAAATTCTTCAGCGAAATTCGAATGTTAAAGTTGACTTTTTCCCCCTAGTTGGGATTAATTGAGTTCATCCCGATAAAGAAATTTTCATCGATTTTCGAAAATTTATAAAGTTAATAATAATACAAAAATGTCTAGCATGACATTTAAAAAATAATATTATTCTGCAGCTTATAAAGAAATTTTCATTGATTTTGCTAGATTTAAATAGTTCTGCGAAACTATCATTTCTTCAGTTTGACCCCAGTTGCTAAGATTGTCTAGCTTGACATTCAAAAAATAATATTATTCCCAGGGGAGAATTATTTTACAAATTTTGGGAAAAATATTTTTGGAGGGGTTAATTGCAATAAATAAAAATAAAAATAAAAATGGCTTTTGCAGAACTATTTAAATCCTTGAAATCTGATAATCTAACAATTGCATAATGTAGGTTTGATAATTTTGAAGCTTTAAAGAATGAAAGGATGTCCAATTTTCTTCATTTCTTTTTGTTGGTGGCAAACAATCTGAAGAAGTGTGATGCCCAATTGGGAAATCATGAACAAGTTCTAAGATTGCTTGATTCCCTCCCATTAGAATGGAGCTCACTCGACAAGTCGATTAAACGAGATAGAGGTTTTCAGGATTACAAACTAATGGAGTGTTGGATCAAGAAGAAGGTTGGTGCAACCAAAACCAATTTACTTAGACAATTTTGGTACTACATGCAAGGGCTTCCTAAGCTTAACATGAAACTTCCGAAGGTAGTAGAGTTCTTCCAAAGACAAAGTAAAAGATAGACTTCCGAAGACAGAACTCTACTTCCGAAGTTAAGTGCATACTTCCGAATGTCAAAGTCTTAGAAAAAAATCCTGAAGACCACTTCCGAAGTATGATGAAAAGAAGAAGTCTCCAAGCCTTGGAAAAAGCAGCCTCTTTCGAAGTATAAGTGGCTTCGAAAGTACTTACTCTTCCGAAGCCATTTAACCTTCGGAAGACACTGCTATGAACCAGTGGACACAAGTATGGTCTCTGACACTTTGCTGCAGATCTCTGATACTGCATGACTTCTTCATAAAGAGCCATGATGTTAAGAAGGAAGAGAAATGGAAGAGAAATACCAGAGTTTGCAACTGCGAGAAGGCTCTTACTGCTGTAAGAGTTATCCTGGATCTTCCATACGAGACAGTTCAGGATATGTGTTCTTCTTCTTGCAAAATTAGGCTATTTGTTGTGTATAAATCTTATAGGTTACTTTTAGATAACGAAAAGGAATTAACCACCATAAATGTAGAACATACAAAGAATGAAGCCAAGGATTTCATAAAATTAAATGAAGCTTTAAAAGCAAATGATCATTTAAAATGAACTCTTCTTGAACGAAATGCTGAAATTAATCTTTTAAACGAAAGACTCACCTTGCCTGAATTTGAATCAAGCAAGCTTAAAACAAAGATTGATAGATGGACCATATCCGGAATGAATAAGGAAGAGCTACTATGTAAACAAAGGGGAGCTAGGATTAAAACGGGAGTGGGTTGTGGTGAAAATCCATACATCTATCCTCCTCCTAGCACTCATTGTTACTATCCTATGCCTCAACCACATACATCTAATGATTTGATTGAAGCTTCTTAAACTAATAGTTTAAATGCATGTTTAAGTAACGTTAATCTTAAAGTGGATAGAGATGTGCAAGATTTTCCTGTAGGTTTGGGATTCCTCAGGCAAGAGACTGATAAGAAGATTAATGACGATTCCACCTCTGGTGTTCCAAAACCAATATCAGTTACTTCTCCAACCTTCTTCAACAAAGTCAAAACAGGTAACATTCCTTCGTTTGTTCCTATCAGGTTTGCAAAGAAGGAACAGTTGTTGAATCGTCAGGTAATCAGAATCCTATAACCGAAGCCAAAACAATAGAAGGTATCAATAAAGATCCTTTGGAAGCAGAATAGCTACAGTCACAAGTACTAAAATAGCTACACGACCCTTTCGTAGTAACTTTTGAATAAATGAGATGATGCCTATGACAGCACCACTCCTATCACCTCTAACTGTAAGGATCTTATCATCAACAGGGATTCGTATGATCTTCTCATGACAAATAACTTCTGCTTGTCTGCTAGAGAGCCAATCCATGCCTATCACAACATCAAAACTTCCCAGCGTAACAGGCATAAGATCTATAGTGAAAGTATGACCAGCAAGTTCTATCTTACAGTCTTTAAGGATA
>BJCM01070342.1:0-15708 GCA_018326385.1 Flaveria bidentis
ATATATATGTATATGTATATGTATATATATATGTATATGTATATGTATATGTATATGTATATGTATATATATATGTATATGTATATGTATATGTATATGTATATGTATATGTATATATATATGTATATATATATATGTATATGTATATGTATATGTATGTATATATGTGTATATATATATATATGTATATATATGTATATATATATAGATATCTATTTATATATTGTATATATATATATGTGTGTGTGTGTATATATATATATATATGTATATATATATATGTATATATATATGTATATATATGTATATATATATATAGATATCTATTTATATATTGTATATATATATATATATATATATTATGTAAAATTAAACAAGCATACATAATGTTCCTTAATCTTTCTTTCTTCCATATCCTTGCCGGTTGGGCAATAATGCTCCAACATTTCTTCAATACCCAAAACGATCATTCAATATCTTTTTTTGCTGATTCTTGCTTTTTCTTAAAATATATTTGTTTTTCCTCACTAGGGCATGAAAATGATTTCACCAATGTAGCCCACTCGGGATAAATACCGTCAGCAAGATAGTAACCATACTTGTACTCAACATCCTTTGCATAGAAAGAAGATCCAGGTCCGACTCCGTTAATGATGTCATCAAATACCGGTGACTGCTCTATGACAGTAATATCATTGTTTGCTCTGGCCACACGAATAAATGCATGCCAAATCCCAAGATCATATGACGCAACAGTTTTAAGAATTAGGGATGGGCCATCATGATCTCCCTGATGATGTTGACCTCGATACAACTGGCCCAGTTTCAATGTGTGCAATTAATCCTACCAAGCATTCCAGAAAAAACATGAACACTTTGATGTATCTCATATATTTTTTGAATCTCACTAAATGTAGGGCTTCTCAAATATCTTTTAACATAAAGATCAATTATACCTAAGCAATAATATTTATAACATTAACAATATTTTTAATAATAATAATAATATTGATAGTAACAATCAAGATGATCAATATGATAATAAAATAGTAGTAGTAATAATAATAATAATAGTAATAATAATAATAATAATAATAATAATAATATAATAATAATAATAATAATAATAATAATAATAATAATAACAACATCAACAATATTAACAATAATCATACCTTCACAAAAATTGTGAATACTATCTCGAGACAATTTTTCTAACATTTTTAAATACTTGTGTCATGAATCTTGTGAAATACCATACGCTAGTTGACGAATTGCGGAATTGCATTTTTTAATAGAAGTAAATCCTAACTTATTCTAGCGTCTCCCCTTTGTTGAAAATATGAAAACTCACGCTCTAAATCACTGACGATTCGTAAAAATAGTTGACGACTTATACGAAAACGACGTTCGAAAGTAACTTTATCATACAAAGGTCTTTTAATAAAATAATCTTGCATGAGACAATTATGCACCTCCGAACAACCCCGTTTTAGTGGTGGTCGTCGTCTACGTGGTTCCGAACGTGACGTTTGAATGTTCCGAACATGCAAAGTTTATCTTGTAACTCCATCAATCAACTGAGTTCAGCCCTCCATGTGGTTGAAAGGGATAATATAGAACTACAACATCATCTTATATGCTCACCCTGACAACTCACAAAAGGGTCATTTTGTCACCATCCTAGAGACATCAAGAGAAAGCTAGACTCAAGGAAGCCCATTCCAAGAGATAAGCTCTTAACAAGCCTTTGTGTCTTTTGATGAAAGCACAGACAACTTTCTCTTCACCCTTGAAGATCTTGACTATATCCATCCAGATGACTTGGAATACATGGCATAGTAGTTCAGCAAATGGCTCTCCTCACTCAAAAGCCAAGAAGTTCTACATGATGACAAAGAGGAAGTTTCCAAGCAAAGCAGCTAGTGGAAAGTTTAGACTGGATAAAACAAAAGTAAAGTGTTACAACTATAACCAAATGGGTCACTTTGTAATTCACCAAGGACAAATGATGGCCAAGCACAAGCCAGGCCAAACTACACTAAGAGAGCCACCCAGAATGAGAAGCTAAAGCAGCAAGCTACAATTACTATTGAAGAAGGAGGGTTTGACTGGAGCTTTCAGGTGGAAATGTATCTCCAAACCAAGAACTAAGGGCTGGCCATGATGAGGCAAAGGTACTGGAACATCTCTGTAGACCTGAATGTATTGCTAAAGTGAATAGATACAGGTCCTATAACTTAGAGATGAGATCTGATATTGAGTCCTTAAATATTTTAAAATCTGATTTTAAAAAAGCTAAAAATGATTATAAATTAAAGATAAAGGACTTAGAGAAACCCATTTCAATTCTTAAACATGAACATACCAACTATAGCACTCAAATCAAAGATCTCATAACTAAGTTGACTGAATGTCAGGCTGAGCTTGTTATCCGCAAAGCAAAAATAGAAAAATGTGTTTTTGAAGAAGAGACATTTAAGAACATAATATCCTTGCATGAAAAAGTTTATTATTAAAATAAGCAGGGACTGGGATCTAGTGAGATAGCTCCATAACACATAATCTTATTTTTAAGATCTCCTAGGTGTGGAACTTGTGATGATGAGCTTCCCCTCACAGATCCTATGACTAAAGAGGATAAATAAGAGATAGTGAATAATGTCTCTAAGTAAAGTGAAGAAGAGCATTTTAAGAAGGGTCACTATCCTTCTGAGGAGAGTAAGAAGGCTGGGATGACCAAGTCAATAAGAAAGAACTTGATCAGGAAGAGCAAGGGAAGGTAAAGAAGGCTCAAGAGATCAAGGTCACCTTTAACTCTAAGCACAAACAAGTTTTCATCTGTACAGGTTTTGAGGTGGTTAAAATTGAAGACAAAAACTCAAACTCTAGTACTAGGGGTTCTAGTTTATATCCAACTCATCCCAACAACATGAAGAAGGCTGATCAGTTGTGTACACTACTACACATCCTGAACCATCCAGCTCCAAAGGTAGTTCTCACCCTAAAGAAATTGTCGCAGCATCTGCAATGATGAAGATGGAGAAGGAACGTGATCAAGATTAGCTTTTGTTCACAAAAGAAGGCTCCTAGGAAGAAGAAAATAGGTTGTATCATGTGTGAGAGTACCTCTTATCTAGCTGAGGATTATCCTTACCATCCAAAAGGTACTATCTATACAATCCAAAAGGTACTGTCCACATGATTAAGAAAGAGACATCTAAGAGTTTTAAGAAGAATCAAGCTTTATAAGGAATATCCTTTCCTTTTGGAAGCTCCAAAATAAAGATGAAGACTAGGGGAAAATTGTATTTAGAATAAATTTTGGTCGCGAAAGAAATAAATACTTCCAAAGAACTAAAGCCTGGTGCAGTGTTAGTAAGATCTGTCAGGACCATTTACGTACCTCATACTAACAGATTTTGCGTGAGACCAGATCAAATAGTGCGGAATCCTATTTGATTGGCGATCCAATCAGTGAGAACATTAACCCGATCGATATAAGAATAAACTAAACATTAAGAACGAGTAGAAATCGATCAAGAACGAACTTTGAAGTTGGATTGGCTTTCTTGGACGTTCTTGACGGCTAGCGTTTTTGAATATACGAAATCTCTCAAAGTATTCAAAGTGTTATGTTTTTTCATGAATTAAGTGGTATTATAGGTTTGTAGCTTCCATTCGTACGACTGAACCATTAGCATGGTTTAGTTGTGCGACTGAATCATGCGATTGAGTCATACGCACAAGGTTTATTCGTGTGACTGAGTCAATCTTATGTCTCCATCATACGACTGATCTAGTCTCCTAGTTCAGTCGTGCGACTGGTCTATAAGCATGATGTATTCATGCGTATGGTCCATAAGTATGGTCCATTAGCATGAATAATCACCCGACTAGGTTGAACACATATCTTAATCATTATTACCTAAGAATCATGCACAACAACATCAAACCTATCTAATAAGTTCATACATAAGAATTATACTTAAAACAATAATAATATGAAATAATTTAAACATTAATAAACATCAACCATATATTTTATTTCATTGAACCATTTCCTTAAATATATGTAAGACATGAAAGACTTTTACATTTAAGCTCATAAACTAGGAACATCATGTATCTACAAACTCCCCCTTGGTCCTAGTTTACCCTATCGTCTAACATTCTTCACATGTTCTTGGAACTTTTTGTTGTAACTCCTACATGTATTTCAAATGCAAAGCAGAATCTTATCACATGTTGGAACTATAGAGCTTGTACAATATCCGGCATGTCATAGAATAGTTGCCACTTGTATAAAGTATAAACATCTTCAGTAGACAAGTTAGTAAGCCACGTTGGTTCAAATACCCTGATAGTCTCTATTTTACCTTCTATTTAGAACTATGACCGCTTCTCCAGTCCATCAATCATAATACCACCATTTGAAGTGTGGAGTGAAGTCCTAAGGCATTTCCCGTAAGGGAATCTTTGACATTGTGCGTGAGGGACTCCACTTTAGCACCACCTTTGGTCTTCCAGATATAGGGTCCACTTCAGACTTACGAATGAACCTCTTAGGTTATTGAGGTCTGAAGTTTACCTACCTGGTGTGGTATTCCTTCTTTAATGCATCCTCAAACCATCCCAACATCTTCCTTAGGCTGGCATACAAAATATCTAAGCATGGCAGGCGGTTGAGCTTAAAACCAGGAAGAGTCTTCAGATCATGAGAATATCTGAAGTACTCGATCCCCTTCTCTCTCTTAACTGCATAGACTTCCAAGTCTTCAAAATATGCCCATGCTATAATCTTGCCTAACACTTTATGATTTCTTTTGACTCTGTAGAGTTTGGTGTAGGCATTCTACTTTGGCAGCGCGCGTTGGAATTTCATCTCAACAAAACAAGCGGCCCATTCAGCTTTCTTTAGGTTAACATTAACGTCTGAAACTTGGGCTTGGCTTTCATTTTTTTCTTTCTCTTTTTCCATCTCCTCTAGTTTCTCAAAAGTTGCACTGCCAAAAGTGTCACCCAAGTTGGGGATAACATTGCCTTCATGGTTAGTGTACTCTGGATAATGCTCTGGTGTGACATCCTCTAGCTCTATCTCATCCACATCTTTCAGCTCATCATCACTCAAAACATCAACTTCTGGAGCATCTTTGACAAGCTAGTCAGGATTCAATTTGAACATTTCAACCAGTTGCTCGTCTGTTAGATCATGGATGATCTCTTGTTCCTCAGGAGTGTAGCTCAGAGATCTTCTGACAATCCCTTGCAAGTCAAGAATCATGGTAAGTTGAGTCTTGACTTACTAAAGGGGGATGCCATCATACTCATCTTGTTGTTGAGTTTCATCTATTTGAATAAACATTTAAAACATCACACATAAGTCATTAATCAAGACATTAAAACATAAACAAACATAGATAATCATTAATTACATTAATGTAATATATAATTCAAGTACAAAAGTTTTTAAATACAAAGATATCTAATCATTACTTTTGTCTTGATATGTCGTCTCTTCAGCTTAAGGAGTTGATGGCGAGGATCCTTGATCTTGGTTTCGCTTTGTGTGCCTCTCCTGAGCTTGAGTGGAGGCTGATGCAACAGCATCACCTTCTTGATCGTCATCATCCTCTTTATCTTTTCCACTCGGTCCTCCTTCATCATCATCTTCTTCTTCATCAGATTCATCTTCATTCTCATCATCATCATCCTCATCATCACCATCCTTCATCTTTAATGGCTCACACTTTGATCCCTTAAGCTTTAGTAATATCTTCTTATTCTTCTTCTCCAAATCCTCTATTCTCTTCACCGAAGCCAACACCAGCTTATTTTGACCATTTAGTGCGTGGTGGGCGCAGCCTAACATTCTCTCGTACTTAGCGTTCTTCTCACTTAACTGAGCGATCTGCTTTGCTTGACCTACATTTACTGCCATCAGTTTATTGATCTGAGTAGCCCTTAGATCATCAGTAGCAATAAGCTTTAGCACCATCCAGTTCAGGCTAGCCAGCTTCTCTTCTAACCCGACCATGGGTAGAGTAGGTCCAGGTGTGAATATGGATTGGGTGGAGGGACCAGCTTGGTGAGTGGTTGTGGTAGTGGTGGATATGGTGAAGATGGGAGGTGGAATTGGAGTGGGATGTGGTGGAGTGGTTGTGGTAGTGGTGGTGGGAGGAGTGGTAGTGGTAGTAGTAGCTATGATGGTGGTGGTAGGAGGTGTGATAATGGTTGTGGCTGTGGTAGTGGTGGTAGATGTGATCAGTGTGAATCTTGGCCTCTTACTTTTTTTTGCCATAAGGATGGGCTATCCTCTTCTTCCTGGAGCCCTTTGCAATAGAGGCTCTCCATTGGTTGATAGGTTGGTCAGGTATATACATAGGATCAATGCCATGAGTATCATTACCTGCAGTACTATTTGGGCGTCAACCGACCGCCTATATACCCTTCTCAGTGGCCACAACCCTGCTCCTAACTGTCCTCACCAGTGGCTCATCATCTAAATCCTCGTCTTCATCTATCAAGAAGTCTTGGTGGAAGGCATGCCTCTCTGTTCCACCAGGTGCCTCACAACCTTGACCTTGATCATGATCGTTATCATCGTCGTCTTCTTCATTTGTGGGTGCCATGATGGGATCAACATCAGAGTCATTGTCATCGTGACGCCACTTCTTCCGAGAGGGCGTCACATACTCCTCGTTGGCCAAATGACCAAACAGTCTCCTCACCGAGCGCTTCACCTGCTTCCCCCGATAGACCTTCATCCTATCCAACGTAGTATCATCCATAACCTCCTGAACAACAACATCATCCTTCTCTTTCGGCAGCGAAGGAAGCTTCTCATCAATAATCATCTGTCGAAACCTTGGGTACATGCAAAAGTGCAGGAGTGGTATATGTCACTTAACACTTTGTTTTCTCTCAAACACACTTGAAATACACTTGGATGAAGGCAGAGTCTATAAGAGTTGATAACAATATAATAAGTAGTAGTGAATATAGAGAGATAATTTTCAAGGTACTTGCATATATTACTTCTTAACTCAGAATGTTACAAGACTCTTACAAGCATATATTATAAGTTACAAAGAGAAACTATATATAATACTACCTACAGCCAGATATACTTTAATACTAGTTGGGATCCTATAACTAAAGCAAATACTATAGTGCTAAAGTTAAGGTATCTTAGATAATGTCTTATCTAAGATATGGTAGTCATGACATGTCCATGACTTACCTTTTCTCACCAACTAAAGTTGGCAACTGTGCTATCTAACAAAAGGTGAACAATAGAATAAAGTAAGGTCAACTAAATGGCTTTTGAGAAAGCGCCCTGCAGTATCTTAGAGGTCTACCGCGGATTGTCAGAAACCATACTTATTTCTACTGGTTCATAGCAGTGTCTTCCGAAGTATAAGTGGCTTCGGAAGAAGTTAAATGGCTTCGGAAGAACTTGTTCTTCCGAAGCCACTTATACTTCGGAAGAGGCTGCTTCTTTCAATGCTTTAAGGACTTCAGCTTTTCTTCAAACTTCGAAAGTAGCCTTATGATCTTTACTTCTTAGACATGATCTTCGGAAGTGAATACTTTTGTCTTCGGAAGAAGAGTTTGTCTTCGGAACTTGATCTTTTCTTAAACTTCGAAAGAGACTCTATTTCCTTCGGAAGTCCATTTTGGCATCGGAAACCTTTTGTTATCTTCACCAAAATAAACTAAGTGAAATGGTTTTGGTTGTACCAGCCTTTTACTTGATCCAACAAACTCTCTCTAGGTTGATGCTACCAATCACTTGTTCTTGCTTCTCAAAGCTTTCAGCACTAAGGAAAGCAGATATTTGTCTATCTCTTTGTTCTTCCCGGATGTAGTGCTGAGAAGCTTGTATAGATCATTCATTGACAGGAATTCCAGTTTGTCACCCTAAATGATGTGCACCCTTTGTTGTGTCCCTCTAAAAAGAGTAAGTTGATAGGAGCTATAATCGTTGTCCCATCTAACTATAGGTTCCAATTCAGGACCCTCCACCATCCATGGAAAGGCTGTGCCTTTGGTAGGAGATCTATCCTTGTCTTCCTTTCTTCTCAGTTTCAACTTTTCTTCAATCTTGGCTTTTGCAGTTAACTCAACAAGATGAAGACTGCTGAGATGATTTCTAATATAAGCAGCGGTTTCAGAGTTGGAGGGATTAGAGAATGGTTTATCTGCTAACTCAACAATGTCAAACCTGCTAGAGTGTAGCAGGGAGGTGGCATTTAGCCTGTTGACTTCACCATTCTCTCTTTCCATCACAAAGTTGTGAGAAGCTTCATCGAACATCCACTAGATTATTTTCTTTCTAGGCACAAGAGACTGACTAGGAGTGTTGTCCTCTTTCTTTGTATCTAGTATTGTCACTAGCTTCCTTCTTAGTCTCTTTTCTTCATCATTTAGTGAATCTGACTTGAGGCCTAGAAGTTTAGCAGCATGGTCCATTGTTCCTCTAGGCAGATCAAGAAATTGATCTCTTGTGAGGGAACTTGAAGATTCATCAAAATAGGTTAGTTTGATAGAGTCTTCCTCACAGGAGATGTTGCTCAAAGTTGTGCAGTTGGTAAGCTTAGTCTTGATTGCCTTAAACTCTTCATGGGAGAGATGTTTGGAAGGCTGAGAGGATGGTTTGGAAGGTTGTTAGGTAGGATGTGGTGTAATGGTTCTGGTAAGTGTTTTGGGTTGAAAGATGGGTAGTTTTGGTCGTTGAGGTGAGGAAGTGGGTGAAGGTAAAGGTGTGGGTTCAGGAGTGTAAGGTTCAGTTTTGATGGTGAATGGAGAGGGAATTGGTTCAGGTTGGGGTTTAGTGGTTAGTGTGAAGTCATCCCCTATATCCCTTTATGTATATCTCTTTCCTTTTGCCCAGACGAATGTCATCTTTGATTTCACTGACAATTCGTTGGAGTGTCCTTTTAGACATAGGACCCACCTGCCTTCCAGAGAAGCCGTGAGCCTAGAGATAGTCCTTCATCTAGGCTTTCTCACATATCTTCTTGGTTGTAGTGACCCTTGTTTTTTCTTCCTTCTTCTTCTTCTTCTCCTTCAACTTCTCTCTTGTAGCCATTTTTCTTTCTTTCTCCAATTGATCCTGCTCTTTGTTGAAGAGCCATAGGATTGTTTCATCGTTATGTGGAGACAGCTCTTGAAAAGAGAAAGCTCTCGAGTTTAGGAAGTCTATCCTTTCCCTCCTGAGCTGCATGTTAGCTTCCCTCTATTCCTTATTCTTTTCTTCCTCTAAGGCTAACCGTCTTGCTTCCTTCCTCAGCATGGTTGCCTTTTCCAGTTCCACCAACTCCTCTAATGGTAGTAGGAGTGTTTCTTCATTGGCAACTCCAAGCTTGATGAGCTGGTCAATGATCTCTGCTCTACTTTTGTCGTTGACAACCTCCTGGTTGGTTGCAGCTGCTTTTGTACTGGCAGCTAACAACTTCCCAGTTGGAGGTGGTTCTTGGAGAGTGGATTCGGATTGTGAGAGAGGTAGAGAAGGTGTCTGAACAAGAGGTTGATCCAGAAAGTCCTTACTATTCACCTCAGATGCTAGTTCTAGAATTCTGTGATGATTAGATCCTTGGACAGTGAGAACAGTCCTTTCGCAACTTCTGTTTCAGCTTCGGAAGATTTAGTTTGTTCTTCCATGGCTTTGACTTCAGCTTCAGAAGTTTGAGGGGGTGTAGAATATGTCCCAACTATTTCAGTTGCTCGGTCACCAATCCTTATTTTCCCTTAGAATTGAATCTCAAGTTTCATTTGGACCTTAGGTTGACCAACTTCTTCCACAACGGTAGAAGGTGCACTTAGCCTCTTAAGCTCTTCTGCTACAAAGTACATCATGGCTGCATCTGGGCTTGGCTGATCAAGAGAGGATCTCAATTCAAACTTGGAAAAGAGTCTGTAGAGATCTCTAAGCATCCTTGGGTCGATTTGAAGAACAAGTTGGGATGGCTTAGACAAAGTTGTAGTGAGACCTAAAACTTTGGAAGTTAAAGTTTGGCTCTGTGGTTCCTTATATGTTTGTCTCTGAACACTCCCCCCTTTTAGGTAGCATCATCTTGAGAGTTAGATGAGCTTGAGGAAGAGGTCAAGGAGACCTGAACAGTTACATGCCTAACAAATCTCTCAATATGTTTCTAAGCTAGTTGAGCCTTGAGATTGTCAATCTTAAGTTGCTGAGTGGCAGACCTTTCTTCTAAAGTCCTAACCTTGGATTCAAGGTTTGAGACTTTAGACAGTAGGTCTTGTATGAGGAGTTGCATGCTTCCTTGATCTTCTTTTGAAGAATCACGGGGATATGAGGTAACATACCTAATATGTTCAGCCTCACCACCAGATATGGTTTCTTGGCACCCTGGTTTCCCTTGCTTAATGATGTCTCTTTCAAAGTCATCAAAAGATATGTTTGACGCAGATTAAATCTCAGAGATGTTACCACTGCCCATAAGTTCCATTTAGGCACCTTCTATAGTGGTAGCTGAATCTGCATGAGACCCCTCCACATTAGTGGGACTCACCTCAATAATGGGTTGCTGATGGGGGGTTAGAGATAAGAGGTCTCTCTAGGCTCTGTTGATCTTTGAGAGAGTGTTGTAGATCAACTCCATTGCCATGGAGGGACGTAATCTCTACATTAATTTTGAAGAGAAGGTCAGTGAAAGATAAGGAAGTTAAACCTACTGACCTGGGACCTTAATTAATGTCTACAGGTATTGAGCCTCTGGTGGGGCTGTCCCTTGTTGGCTGCTTAGAAGAGTATAAATACTCATCCTGAGGGTTGTTGGCTTGGGTTTCGGGCTCATAGGTTTGAGACTGAGGAGACTCAATGTCTGAGTGGGAGCCCATTGTTCCACTCTAGTCTTTTTGGATTGAATAGGAGGAGCTTGTTCAATCAGAGTAGATTGAACAAGGGTTTGCTTGGGGCTTCTTTGGTAAGTGATGGTGATGGGATGACAAGGCAGAGTTGGCATTGTGGGGGCAGTTAATGGTGTGGGTTCATCACCTATGGGGTGAACAGGGATATCACAAAGAGCTATATGCTCAATCATACCTGAAAGTAGAGAAATGTACCTTCCAATGAAGTTGGTGGATACCTTCTTCAATGTTTTAAGATGGTTGGCCTCATGTGAGGGATAGTCAGAGCAGCTGTATAGACAAGTTGACTCTGGTCTAGTTCACAATTGATTATATGCTGGAGAAATCTGGGATACATAAAGAATGTTTCCATCTGGATATTTCCCATCAGGTTAGTCAGCACAAATTTGGAGTAGTTAAATCGGAGGCTTCTCACCAGTCCATGAACCAAACACCCTAGTTCATAAGGAATTTGATCCCATCCCCCAGATTTGTTGGACAGGTAGTGAAGAACAACATGCAGTAGAAACTTCCAGTTGTAAGAGAAGTTGAATTTGTAGACTTTGCATCTGCTGACGTCTCCACCATATCCCATTTGGATATAGGTGTTGTCCAAATCTGCTTTGGGGAACTCTATGGGTGCACCCTCATTATGAAGCTCAAGATGCTCCCTGATGAGTTGTTATGTAATGACCAACTCTTGGCCACAGATGCTCGAACGAATTACACGATTCCATTAGGGTTTCAATCTGACCATTTTCCCAGAATTTAGCCATATGGTTGGAATAAACAGTGGGGTTAACGGTCAGGGCAGTGTAATAAGTTGATCGGGTAAGAAAGGAGATGATTTCAGAGAAGTCATCATCTCTTGAAGAATCAAGAAGTGCGACTTGGTTGTGCTGAGGGTTGATATCCATTTGAGAAGGTGAATGTGGATGAATTTGAGCTTAGATAAATTTAGAGTGAAGGAAGCTTTTAGGGCAGTAAAAATGAGGTAAGAAAATGAGAATGAATAGTCGAGATTATTAAAAAGAGGGTGGAAAGGTGGTAATGGGGTTAGGATAAGGTGATGGGATGTTTTAGTAGATGAAATGACAGTGGCGATAAGGTTTAATTCAGTTAAATATTCCGACATCATTAACAAAATCTTTACTTTTTACAGTGTGGGGCCCAAGAGATTTCCGTTACACAGTAAAATCTCTCTTCCGAATATAAATCATTTCCGAAGGTGATTTCTCTTCCGAAGGCAATTTCTACTTCCGAAGGCAAATCTTTGATTCCGAGAGTAAAGGTTGGTTTGTGAATGGAAAGTTTTATAAGCTTCGGAAGTAGTTCTGATATCTAATCAATCGCTTCTTTCGAGTCTAAAAACTATTCTGAGAAAAAATTATCCTTGGAGAAATTATGCTTTGGAAGTTATGCAAGATATATTCGAAGGTTAATTTCTCTTCGGAAGGATTTATACTCAGATAAAATTTTCAGAGAGAGACCTTTTGTAACAGGGCTTAGATTGTATTGACATTAGACATTACACATTAGAAAGGTTTTCAAAAAGAGGTAATCTAATCAATGTTTATCATCCCAATAGTTGTTATGAGATACTTAAATCTCTGTTCATCAAAAGCTTTGGTGAACAAATCAGCATATTGTTCATTTGAGTCAACATTGATTATCTTAATCAGATTTTTCTCATGAATATCTCTAATGAAATGATACCTGATATCAATATGCTTTTGTCTTGGAGTGCTTCACCGGATTTTTAGTGATGGAGATAGCACTGTTGTTGTCAATATGGATAGGAGTGCTCATAGAGTTGAACCCATAGTCTAACATCTGATTTTGAATCCACAGCAGATGAGCACAACAGCTAGCAGCAGCAATGTATTCAGCTTCACCAGTTGATGTAGAGACACAGGATTGTTTCTTGCATTGCCATGAGCTGAACCTTCCACCATTAAATTAACATCCTTCTGATATTGATTTCTTTTCAATGTTGCAGCCACTATAATCACTGTCAAAGTATCCATAGAGATTAAAATCACTTCCTTGGATAGCAGAGACCTAGTTTAGGTGCTCCTTTGAGGTATTTGAGGATTCTCTTGGCAGCAGCTAGGTGAGACATCTTTGGAGCAGCTTGATATCTTGCACATATGCATGTATCAAACATGATATCAGGTCTACCCGCTGTGAGATACATCAGAGAACCAATAATTGCCCTATACTGATGTTGATCAGTATCCTCCCCCTCAAGGCCAGGACAAAGATTATGGTTTCTGGGTATGGGTGTCTTGGCTGACTTACAATCCTTCATCTCATATCTCTCTAAGATGTCATTGACATACTTGGATTGATTGATGAAGAACCCTTCCTTCAATTGCTTCACCTGAATTCCTAGGAAAAAGTCCATTTTTCCCATGGAACTCATCTCATACTTCTTCTTCATAGTGCTTTCAAAGTCCTTACACATTTGGTCATTTGAGGAACCAAATATAATGTCATCAACATAGACTTGAACAAGCAAAATATCCTTTCCAGACTTCCTAATAAAGAGTGTCTTGTCAATGGTACTTCTAGTGAAACCATTCAGTATAAGAAACTGAGGCAAAGTCTCGTACCACAACCATGGTGCGTGGTGCAACCCATATAGAGCTTTATCCAATTTGCACACATAGTTGGGGTGTTGTGGGTCTTCAAATCCTGGAGGCCGGCACACGTAGACTTCCCTATCTATATCCCCATATAGAAAGGCACACTTGACATCAAGTTGGTAGACAGGGAAATTCTAGGATGCAGCATAAGCAAGGAAGATCCTAACTGCCTCAAGTCTTGCAACAGGTGTAAAGACATCAGTATAATCGATTCCTTCCTCTTGGGTGTATCATTGAACCACTAGTCTTTCCTTGTTCATGTAATCAAGCCTCTATCATCTTTCTTGTTTCTGAAAGCCCATTTGGTTCCTATAGGTACTTGACCAAATGGTAGCGGACATAGGTTCCAAACCTTTTGTCTTTTGATTTGAAGCATCTCCTCTTGCATCGATTCAACCCATCTACTATCTTTTAAGGCATCTTCTACCTTCTGGGTTCCATCTGAGATAAGAAGCATGAGTACAAACAGAGATTCCCATGATGAGTCTGTCCTCTTGTTCTCACACCTTCAGAGACATCCCCTATGATGTTTTTAGCTGGATGAGTGCTATGAATCCTTAAACGAGGAATCACTTCTAGCTGTAAAGATAGATCAAGATTGGACATATTTTACTCAGGAGCTACATTACTTTGTCCAGCTGTTGTTTCAAGTTCATTCAATAAAGACTGATTGAATGAAAGAGAAACATAATTAATTGGTGGTTGTGAAGTAGCATTAACAGTTGCCTGTTCCTTCAAGATGCTACTTCCACCAGCTTGGTGTTGTACCGGCTCACCTGATGAACTATCAAGATCACTAAATGAGTTACTGGTTGAAGCTCCACTATCTTGTGAGATGGTTATGCTATCACATCTGTCAATAGTGGAAGCTTGGTTTGTTGTAGCTCTTGGAGAACTTGAAATAGGTCTGAGTAGCTCAAGCATTTGATTATCTTTAGAATTTCCTTGAGTACCTATTTTAGCTTAAACATTCTCATAAGATGGTTTAGAATAGTTTGGAAACAATTCTAAATAAAAAATATGATCAGGTCCATTCCCCCTAACACAAGGAGTGTGCTCATTAACAACAATATTAGATGACTCGTCAAATTGTTGATTCTTGATGTTGTATACTCTATAAGCTTTAGAGCTAGAAGAGTATCCAATAAAGATAGCATCATCCGACTTTTCAGCAAACTTTGCCAAATTGTCCTTTGTGTTAGGTATGGTACACCTGCTGCCAAAGGACCTTAGAAGGCCAATGAACGGTGGTCTCTTGTTCCATAGCTCATACGGGGTTTTTCCATGTGGCTTAAGTACAAGAACTTTGTTCTGCACATAGCATGCAGTGTTGACTGCCTCTGCCCAGAATGTTAGAGGTAGTTTGGAATCAGCTAACATAGTTCTAGCTACCTTAATAAGTGTCTTCTTCCTCCTTTCAGCAACACCGTTTTGTTGAGGAGTTCTGGGAGCACAATATTTTCTGGCAATCCCTTTTGAGTTACAGAATGAGTCAAGAACGAAGTTCTTAAACTCAGTTCATTGATCACTTCTAATAATCTTAACCTTGCGATCAATTTGATTTTCTAACTTAAGAATAAAAGATTTTAATGTTTTAGTAGTTTCATCTTTAGTTCTTAAAAATAATACCCATGTAAATCTAGTAAAAACATCAACTATCATAAGGCAGTATGATTTCCTTCCAATGCTCATTATACTTGTGGGACCAAATAGATTCATGTGCAATAAGTGTAATGGAGTAGTGATGGAGTTAACACTTTTGGATTTGTGAGATGCCCTGTGTTGCTTCCCTTTCAGGCATGCAACACAGGTATCTTTACAGAAAAATTCCTTTTTAGGCAAGACTTGTAAACCAAGTTATTTTTAGCCAATTTATTCATTGTCTTAAAATTTACATGACACATACGTTTATACCATAGTGTTGACTCATCACTATCAACTTTGAAAAGAAATCATGATACTTCACCCATTGGGGAAGCATTATTCATATCAAGCTTGTACATATCCCCTTTCCTGGGAGATCTAAGAAGCACCAATTCCAGAGGAATTGTCATCCCTGGTTTGAGGATAATGCACTCATGTTCTGTGAAAAGCATTTGGTGCTTTTGATCACAAAACTGAGAAACACTTAATAGATTGTGTTCAAGCTATTTGACAAAGTGAACTTTGTCAACTTTTAATTTTC
>BJCM01070345.1:0-11945 GCA_018326385.1 Flaveria bidentis
TATATATTATATATTATATATTATATATTATATATTATATATTATATATTATATATTATATTATATATTATATATTATATATTATATATTATATATTATATATTACGTACGATTTAATATTTCCACTATTATTTTTACATTAAATTTTCCTATATACTAGTAGTTGATTAATGCTTATTGTTGATAAATTATATCAATTCATACGGAAGGCGTTGGTTGTTAGAAATCGAGTATTTACAGTTTCAATTATAAAGTTAAGTGAGGTCACATCTCGACCTTGAATTAATTTAACTATAAAAAAATGTTAGGTTTGAGTTTGTTATTTTACCAAAGTGCTATAAAATTAGGTTAAAGTTTAAGGTTATAATTGAAATTACTTCAAGATAAACCTCGGTAATAATTTAAATTTGATAGTAAAATTGATCTTCGATAGTAATTGAAGTTAGCAATAAGTTTGGTTGGCAATAATAACTTGTAAAATCGAAAGGATAATAAATATAAGTTTAATAGAAACTTTACTTACGACAGTGAGTTACTCAGTTGTAGCTTCTGATTGGCATTAAGATATTTTGTATGTATTTAACACAATTTTTGTATTAATTTAATAGAAATTACAAATTCATTCATGAACCTTTGTCTTATCTGATTAAGTGAAGTATCACCTAAACAATCTTAATTTGAAGATGCAGACACATGATTCAAAGAATTATCAAGGAAACTCCAAATCAAAAATCTGAACATTTTTATACTATATTACATAATGAAATGTAAAAAAATTAGAATTTTGTCTTACTCAATTTGCTTCATCTCACCCTAGTGTGGGGTGTTCATCGGACCGGATAACAGATTATTTGGATTTGAAAGTTTCAGGACCCTATCCGAAATCTGATTCGATCTGAATAAGGATTTTCCTATCCGATCCGAATCTATCGGAATTCAATTTGGATTTAATTCGGATATATCCGAATAAACCAAATAATATTTTTTTTTGTTTTTTTGTTTTTTTGCTAATTTTTTATTTTTAATATTTTATAAGTTGGAATCACAATAAAAAATATAAAACTAAATTTTTTTGACTTGTACGCAAATTCAAAATTAAAACATAATAAGTAATTATATGAAACCCGAAAATTATAATCTCTAATTTAGAACGACGGTCGATTGTTGCATAATTATTTAAGATTATGACTAAAAATGTGTAATATTATTGTGTATTGAGTTGAAACATGATAGATATTTGAATAATGAGTATTGAGCTAGAAATATAATTGAAGTCTTATTCGGATTATCCGGATATCCGAATAAAAAAATTATGAAATCCGAAATCCGAATAAGGAATTCGGATTCGGATGAGATCCGATCTGAATACCCGAATAAGGATTCGGATCGATTTATTTGGATTCGGATACATATAGGATTTCGGATGGTTTCGGATATCGAATTTTTTGAACACCCCTATCCCTCACCAAATCTTTTATCGCAAATCAATATGTTTAAATTTACAAAGACTAGTCATATATCCCGTTTACAATTGAAATGCACCTGTTTCATCATATATTGAACTTATCAGGAGACCAACCCTATTCCATGCCGTATAAGAAAATAAATAAAGAAAAATAGTAAGAAGTCTAAACACATACATATTCAAGTATAAGCGGTTACTCGGTTAGTCACACCACGTACCCAACCACAATATGTTTATTTATTTATTTATTTATTTATTTATTTATTTATCATTAATAATAATAATCTAACTCCCTTTTATTCTCCCCCAAATTCACATACGCCACGATTACCAACAAACAAACAAACGCACAAATCTCCTTCTCTTTCTCTCTCATGGCATCCACCACCACCACCGCCCTCCTCCTGCTGTCGGTCATCGCCGCCGTGTTGACCATCTCCGCCACCGCAAGACCCTGCAAGACGATCTTCTTCATCACCTCCACCTCCACCTCCTCCTACTACCCCACCGGCGATCACCGCCTCCGAAACCCTAATTTCCCCCTCCAAAACCCCTCAAATTCCCCTCGTTTGACCTTCTTCATCACCGAAATCCACGAGTTCCACCGCACCAGGTCCTTCTCTCGCCCGATTCAATCGTCTTCCGACGATGTCCTCTCTTCAAAGCCCTATTACCCCTCTTCTTCTTCTTCTTCTTCTTCTTCTTCTTCTTCTTCTTCTTCCTCTTCGATTCGCGATCGTACGATGGATATCATGAGCATTGTTGGGGCTTTACTCTTTGGCGTTGGATGCGGGGCTCTCACCGCTGGAACCATGTACCTCATCTGGTCCCTCTTCTCCAACCGACGCATGGATTTCGCCTCTGATTCTGACGAAGATGAGGACGATGACGTCGAGGATGACGTCACTGTTGGCAAGAATGGCTATGTTGCTGTTCCTTCGGCTACCAAGGAAGTTCCTCCCTCTGCTGATGAAGTTGACGCCATGAAGTGATTGGAGCCTTGGTTTTGTGGGTGTCTGTTCTTGGTAAGGCTTTTGGGTTTCTCAAGTGTATTTTGTCAATTCTTCCTTTTCTATTACTATGTGTATCTGCTAAACTACTATATGTTTTTAACTTTTTCTGTCCTTCTTGACTTACTGATTCGTATGCAATATGTGTGATTGTAATGCTTGTGCTCTATTGAAACAACTTCTACTGGTTTATGATTTCTATGGTGTTATATGTTGCTGTTTTCCATTTAAAGCCCATCTGTTAGGCAGATGTTAGATCACATGGATGCTATTGGGATTCTTATAGGATGTTGATTCATCTGGTTTTGTTAAATTTGTCTGATACTTTTGGGCTACCATATGGAATCAGTTATTAGTTACAATTTTGAGGAGCAACCAGTATGTTGTACATCTTTCGATTATGTTGAATTTATGTGTTGCATATGTGTAAACAAGAGTTTGTCTTCTCTTCTCTTCTCTTCACTTCTCTTCTTTCTTGTTAGTCTCTTTATGTCACTATACTCAGTATTCAAGTCGTTTTTGCATGCCCGCTTTTTTGTTTGTTCGTAATTTCATGTTTTGGCTATTTTTTATGCGTACTGTTGTAAAACATCAAGTGTAGTTGATTATATTTCTCTACTTTGTATTTTCTAAATATCTTTTATGTTGTAACATAAGCTTCAATCTGTCTCTTTGTTGGGGGTATACCTCATTGGGATTATGGCATCCTTGTTGTGGGTTTGGTATCTGATTTTAGCTTGCGATTGGTAGTTCTGATTTTCACTCTCTTTACCCTCCTATGATATATGAATTGCGAGATGGAAAGCGGATGTATTATGCAATAGCTGGAGAAATATGTGTGATAGTAATGTTAGTGTTCTTTTAACACAACAGTCAACATATAATGGTAATGGTTTATGATTTCTATGGTGTTATATGGTTGTATTTTACAGCTAAACCCATCTGTTACTATGTTAGGCACTTAGGCCGATGTTAGACCTCTTTTTGAATATTTTCTCAAAGGTATAGATCACTGGATGCTTTTAGAAGTATTAATTCGGATGTTGATTCATCTGGTTTTGTTTAATTTGTATGATACAAATTGAATGATAAAGCTAGTATATGATTAAATGGAACTTTGGGAACAATCATTATGCTTGGACTACCACGTGTTTTAATTCTGTAGAATGTGTTTGATGTGTAAAGAGTTTGTGTTCTGTTTTTTTCTTTCTTTTTCTGTCTGTTTTTTGTCAGTCGGGCTCTTTATTCAGGTCGTTTTTGCATACCCACTTTTCTGGTTCGTTCTTAATTTTGTTTTATTTCAAAATACAATGTTAATAGTTTAGAGTAGGCATAATTAGTTGCAGAATATTGTGTTTAAACTTTAGTTTATATGTTTTGACAACCAGTTGACTTCAATATGATCAAAGCAGGATTTGGTTGTTGAGGAGTGTCTTCTAGCACTTTTTTGGGGGGGGGGGGGTGGTCACATCACATGATCCTATAATTTGATCAACTGATGTAGAACATGCTATTATGTTATATTTGTACACAATTATTTGGGAATTTAGATGCAATATATGAGGCCGTGACCAATTTTGAGTAAAGAATTGCAAGAACCATGTAAGCATATTATCAGGATTTTTTTATTGTTATACATATGGTGGTTATGTAATTGCATAACCACTTCTCTCTCCTTCTATATCTAGCTAGCATCAAGTACTAAGTGGTTATGTAGTTCCTTAATTAAAATTAGGTATATATAACTTTGCCCATCTGCTATTTTGTACAATTTCTACTACTACCAAACGTGGATTTGGCACGTTTATAACAACTATATAGTTTTGTCATAGATTTTGTTTTTTTAATGTAATATTAGGTTTTGGGGTTGTTGGGGTAAAATGGCATGTTTTGGCTATATTTTATGCATACTGTTGTAAAACGTCAGGTGTGGTTGATTGAACATATTATAGTTGTATTTTTAAACATCTGTGTTTGTTGTAAAATAAAATTAGCTTTAATCTCCCTTTTTGGTGGAATATATCATTTAGTTTATTGTATCTCTGTTGTGGGTTTGGTATCTGATTTTAACTTGCGACTATGGGTACTGATTTTGATTCTCGTTTTTATCCTATGGTTTATGAATACATGATGGAAGGTGGATATATCATGCAAAAGCCGAAGAAAATTTAGGTTTTAATCATGTTTAGGATATATATCATGTTTTGACTATGGGACTGATCATTCGCAATGCCAGCATTGAAGAAATCAAATCAAATGCTTCTTATGGGTAAAACGTAGGGACAATTTATCATCCTTAAATTGATTTTCTTGTTTCAGTTTTGTTTTTCTCTCTGTGTTATGATAGGATCGCATCTTATATATATCTGGCTTAGGTAGACAGCTTGGGTGGCTAGCCTATGATAGTGTTCTGGGAATGTCAAACTAGAGTTTTAATCTCTTGGGTAGCTAGCCTATAACGGTGTTCTGGGAATGTCAAGTTGGATGCCTTCTCTTACGTTTTGGGGCGAGGCTGTGACCGGCCGGTTAGCAAGTTTGTTAAACTATCTCTACCATTGATAGGAAACAAAGAGAGAGAGAGAAATAAGAGAGAAATAATACTATCTCTACCGATTCTGTTCACGCGTGGATGCACTACAAGTTAAACTTAGAACCCTAATAGCTAATTGTTGTAAATTCAAGTCAATAAGAATATTATTCATTATCATTTACCTCACTTGAACCATTTTGACAGGGATTTATTACTTTTTTAATAGAAGGGTTTTATTTAGAACTAGACCTATTTTGTTGCCTAGTCCCACTAGGAGACCACTTTTAACAACTATGGTATGTCACACAGACATAGCTATCACTTCTTTGTCCTTTACACATTGTAGTACTAGGGTATTATTGATGGCTACAACCTACATGTGTGTTTGTGGAGGTTCAAAGTCAAGTATCTTCAACATTTTTTCTTTTTTTATAGATACAAGGGGTAGCAAGAAACTAACCTTAAAAATAGCATGTACCCGAAGGTTGGGTTTTTCTTAAGATAATTTCATTTCTATGCTTTCAAATGCATTATGTGGTAACCAAGAAAATAACATGTATTATTTTCTTGAAACAACTCTGAAAGAGAATGCAAAAACCTAATTTATGTTAAACCACGACCAGACTTGCGCAACCAGTCCGCATGCTATGAATAAGTGGTCCACCGTTTCCTCCTCCAGCCCAAAGAACACACAAATTGTAAAGTTTAGCATGACGTTTCTTCAACATTTTTCTCGTAAGTTTTAAAATAATAATTACAAAGAAGTTATAACCAAAAGGATCAACTACGACGGTTTAGTTTTAAATATTAAAACATTGATGAAAAATAATTTCCAATGGCATATTCATAATCTACGAAAATGAATTTTGTTGTAGAAAATTAGTATTAAGTAATTCAAAAATCAATTTAAAAAATGTAAAAATATATTATATTGACCTGGTTTGATTTTAAATAAGAGTAAAATGTCATTTTCATCTCTAACGTTTTGTTAAATTTGTCATTTCAATCCAAAAACTTTTTTTGTCATTTCAGTCACTGTGGTTTACCGAATATTGTCATTTCCATTAACTCCACTAACTCCGTTAAGTTCTCCGTTAAATATGAGTGTATTTTAGTCTTTTTAACATCCTAATTGTTCAATTAAAACAAAGTTAATCAATAAAATATTCAATTAACTAAAAGAAAAATATAAAGCAACTAATAAGACCGCGCACTTTAATTTAAAAGTTTTGATTAACGTTAACTAGTTTAAAAATCCGTCTAGGCGTCTACTACACGTGTTGTATGAAAAAATTAAATAATAACTATTTAGTACTATTAAAAGTTTAAAAATAATTTTTTGAGATAAAATATGCTTAAAATTACATATAATTAACCATTAAGTAATTAAAAACATAACAATAATTTTTCAAACTTTCGTCTTTAAAAAAGTTTTGCTTTTAAAAAATTATTGATTTTTTAATTCTCCAAAAAAATTATTAAAATTTTTGTATTAAAAAACTTAATTTAGTTTTTATGATACGACACAAACCTAATCAAAATTTAATAATAAAATAATTTAAAAACCAAATTATATGAAATATAAAGTTTTTAATACAAACATTTTACTAATTTTTTGGAGATTTAAAAAATTAATATTTTTTAAAAGCAAAACTTCTTTAAAGACGAAATTTTGAAAAATTAATGTTATTGTTTACTTACTTAATGGTTAATTTTATGTAACTTTAAGCATATTTTATCTCAAAAAATATTTTTTACTTTTTAATATTACTAAATAATCATTATTTAATTTTTTTCATCCAACATGTGTAGTAAACGGGTTTCTAAACTAGTTAGCATTAATCAAAAAATTTAAACTGAAACGTCTGGTCTCACTAGTTGCTTCATATTTTTCTTTTTAGTTTAATTGAATATTTTATTAATTGATTTTTTAATTGGACAATTAGGGTGTTAAAAAGACTAAAATACACTAATATTTAACGGAGTTAGTGTAGTGAATAGAAATAACAACATTTGATAAACCACAGTGACTGAAATAACATAAAAAATTGGACTGAAATAACAAATTCAATAAAACGTCAGCGATGAAAATATCATATTACTCTTAAATAAAACTTATGTCAAAATGTATATGAAAATACTTAAAACATCATATTATATTTGGGGTTTAGAAAATACTGTAGTTTAAAAGTTATAAGAAGAAACTAAATTTGAAAATAATTATCTTACTAGAAATTTAAACTTAAAAAATTAAAAGAAACAAGCCGGAGCGCCCACCGCCTCCTCCGTCCCAACACCAACAACCACCAGATGCACTCTTTCTCTCTCTACAAGCAGAACCAAACACAAGGAATGTAACTGCTTCTTCCCATTTCTTTTTAATACTATAGGTTAATAGTGTGCAATGTGTGAATAAAAAATGTTTCATATTAGTATATTTTGGGTTTAAAATGCTTAAACTATCCACGCTAAGTATTTAATACTAGTAGTAATAGTATTTTGGGTTATAAGTACCGGAAGGCATGTTAATGGCTTTTAAGTTATAACCGAACCAGATCAAGATCGGAAGTTGCAAAAAGAGTTCATATCGTTCCCTAATTTGGTATGTGTGAATCTATTCTCAGTTGCTATGGTTTTAAGGGTTGTGATCGGGTAAGGATGTTCATTGGCTTATTAATAGAAAGTCGACATTGCTCCGTGCAGGGTCGGCTTTATAACGTAATTTGTGACGTCACAGACTTATAGACCTCTAAAATAAGGGCCCCCAGCTTTAAAAGAAATTATAACGAGTTTTGCTATTTTATGAGTCAATGAAATTTTAAAACAAGAATAATACTTGATAGTTGAGTCCCGATGAAAATTTTGATGATTGATATGTTATTGAAAAAACACAGTCACAAAATTCACAAAGCAAACGATTATTCCTCTTCTATCAATCTGATTGGCATCAACTAATCTTTTCTTGCCTTTTTTTGTTCAAAGAAATCAACTATCAACAACTCACGGTTAGTATATCAATTTTTTTTTGATTTATTGCTTTTATTAAAAGAAATTTAATTAGATTGTTTTTATTTAGATTGCGTTTTACAAAAAAGTCTCATTTTTTTAGTTCTATTGGAGCCCTAGATCCGTGTGGTTTTGATCAGTAACTGCACTTGTATGTATTAATAGAAAGTCGACATTGCTCCGTGTGGTTATGGTCAGTCCAATTGTCAGGTTAGACTTTAAGTTTTAGAATTTAAATCATCCAGATATCACTTGCAAATGGTGTAAAGTTCATTGTCAGATTCAAGTATTTTGATGGCACTGATTAAATGTTCATTCGGATAATTCAAAGAGAATTCAAGAGCAAGTATGCAATGACTATACAACTAAGTAGGAGTTGTTGTTAGGTCATGGTTAGGACCGCAAACGATTGAACGTTCAACGAACAGTTCGTAAACTGTTTGGTGGGAAGTTCGTTTATGTTTGTTTGTTTAGTAAATGAACGAACACGAACACAAAAATTCCGTTAGTTCAGTTAAACGAACGAACATGAACACAAGTCACGTTCGTTCATTTATATTCATGAACGTTCGGTAACGTGTTCGTTTATGTCTGTTCGTAAACGTTCGATAATGTGTTCGTTTGTGGTCGTTTGTGGTCGTTTATATTCTTAAATTTGCGTGTTAGTTATTTTTGTGACTAATATATTAAGTATTTTTTTTATATTTATGTTAACTACTTATTTATTTTTGATTTATTTATAATTGTTGTAATAAAAATGTAAATATTATTCTAAAATAAATCTATAATCATTTGTATTCGTTTCTATTTATAAGCTTATTTGTGTTCGTCATGTTCATGAACAGTTGTCTGTATTCGTTTGCTTTTGTTTGTGTGCATTTGCGTTCAACAAATGTTCGTGAACAGTTCATGAACATGTTCATTTTTTAATGAACGAACACGAACAAAAAATCTCATTCGGTAAGTGTTCGTGAACAGTTCATGAACAAGTTTATTTATTAACGAACGAACACGAACAAGGCATTGTTCGTGTTCGTTCGGTTCGTTTGCAGTTCTAGTAACGGTAGTTACTAATATTCATTTCTTACTAATAGGCGATTACCACTAATTTCAGTTATCAGTTATGTCTGTTGCTAAAAATTACCACCATTCACTAATATTTTACTACTAATAATCAATAGCATTGATTCAATGCAATTGATTATTAGTAGTAAACTATTACTGGTTGGATGATGCTTGAATAACATTAGGTGAAAAACCCTACTGTCTGGCGAGTACCACCATCTTATCTCGTCATGAGTGCTCTCGATTTGGCCATGCGGGTCTTATGGTTTGAATTAGTGTCAAATTTATTGGTGTTGAATCAAGTTTTAGAGTAAACCAGAAAGAGCTTAAGGCATCTATACCACTTGACCAATCACTCAAATCTTAGGCGCTATATGTTGTGGTTTTCTTCCCCAATATATGTTGTTTACGGCCACAAACAACCATAAACAACCCACTTTCCACTTCTTAGCCCTAAAATCAAAAATGGAAAGAAAACGACGATTAAATTCGATCCAAATCGATGTTACCCGAAGCAATAGACAATGACGATGAGGCCGGTCCCAGGACTATCAAATGGCGGTGATGGTTTCTTGGCTCAAGCATTGGTAAGAGACAATGACATTGGAGGCGGTGGCCACCGCCTTCCTTTTCGATACACTCTCTCTACACCGCATTCCTTTTTCTCTCTCTTTTTGAATATATCAAGCATAAAACAAAAGCCAAATGTCCCATGCGACGTGATAAAGTATAAACAAGAAACGGCCAACTCATATTCGAAGTAAATTTATGTTGAAACATAGAGTAACTCGAATGTATATGTTGAATGAAAATGTAGATACTTGACCTGACTCTTTTCCAAATAAATTATGTTGAAACGTAGAATAATTCAAAACGTATATAAAAACACCTATTGTGGCACCGTATGTGGGCATCATAAAGTATAGAATACAATCGTCCCAACTCATTTTCGAACTAAATTTGTGTTGGAACATATAGCAACTCGGATGCATATCATTGAATGAAAACGAAGTATATTTTACCTGACGAGTCTAAAAAAAAAAAAAATACGTCGAAACATAGATCAAATCAAAACGTGCATAAATTAAGCATGAGAACGTTTTATATTTGACCCGCTTCAATTCGAGATAAAATTTGCATAAAGGCGTAGACAGACTTGAATTGATACCGACATGTACATAAAATACGAAGATAAGAAATTAATATTTTTAGGTAAAAATATACATGGGTAAACTAGAAAGTTTAGAAATCTGAGGGAGTCAAAGTGACATACAAAATATATGTCAAAGATGAACTCAAATTTATACCGACACGTATATAAAAATAAGAAAGTAAAAAAATTAAAAATTTTAAGTAAAAATGTACAGGGGTAAGTCCGATAGTTTAAAAATATGAGGGAGTCAAATTAATATATTACAAAATTTTTAGAAATGTTAGAAGATAAAAATGTAAAAGTTGATGAGAGAAAAGGGCTAATTGGAAAAAACCATTGTTCTTACTTGTTTAAGTATATAATAAAAAATAGAGTTAATCTCGGTTTTCATTCCTGAGTTTTGTAAATTGTCTCCACTTGAGTACCAACGTTATTTTCTCTCCATTATTGGCCCGAGTTTTGCAAATCGCTTCTATTTTCGCCCTTTTGACTAATGATGTTAACAATTTCTATTAAATTTTTTTAAAATGACCAAAATACCCCTAAGGGCTATAAAACACTCCATCTATTTAAATTTCTCTCTATCTCTCTCTCTTTCATTCTCCACATCACCACACACCACCACCACAACCACCACCACCACCGCACACCACCGCCATCGCATACCACTGCCACCGCAAACCACCACGACCACACATCAGATCCTGCAGCAGAGGGTGTAGCGTCATCGATGATGAATCGCCAACTGTCGTGATGAATTTTTCGTCTTCAAGTAGATTACTCAAACAATTTGATGTTTGTGGGATTAACAGGAACATAATTGGGCAGAGGTGTGGTTAGCACCGATTAGGGTTTCGAGAGGGTTATTCTTGGAAGAGACACACAAAAAGAAACGAAATTGGAAGGTGAATTGGGTGTAATAGCATTTCATTTTGCAGAAGAAGACGATGTTTTCATGGATGATGTGTGGTGTGGTGGTGTGAGGTCCGGTGTTGTGTGGTGGTGGTGCGGTAGTGGTATGTGGTGACAATGGTGTGTGGTGCGGGTGTGCGGTGTGGTGGTGTGAAGTGTGGTGGTGTGTGGTGGCGATGCGGCAATGGTGTGTGGTGGTGGTGTTGTGTGGTGGCGGTGCAGGGTGAGGTGCGGTGGTGTGACGTGTGGTGGTGTGACGTGGGGTGGTGCAGGACCGGTGAAGGGGGTTAATTACATCACAACAGCACAAAGAGGAGATGAACCAAACTTAATCAAACAGTAATACTGGATTAACCACAATAAGACACTAAGAACACAAGTAATATGAGAGACAGAACACAAGAGCAAAATACATAGTGAGATGGTTTTCAAGATTGTTGTATATTGCTTTCTCAAGTTCTATTACAAGTGTTACAAAGCATAATGGAAAGATACAGCAGAAAGGTGACCAGCTTTATGGAACTATACATAAAATAAAGCATGTGTCAAAAGTCTTCGGAAGAAATCTGTCATCATAAGTTGAAGCTTCAGAAGACTTTGTCTCTGAGACTTCGGAAGACTTCATATTTGGCTTCGGAAGATATTGGTCTTGGCTTCGAAAGATTTCACACTTAGAATATTTTTGTTGCATGTGTGAAACTTCCTAAGCATTCTTCTTCATTGCACTTGTGTAGTATGCAGGATAGACTTTGGATGTTTTGGTTGCATCAGCCTCTTCATTAATCTCTACAAACTCCCCCTAGG
>BJCM01070346.1:0-27176 GCA_018326385.1 Flaveria bidentis
AAGTCAGGGACATGTCCTGACTACCATATCTCAGATAAGACTTTATCTGAGATACCTTAAACTATAGTCTTGTAGTGTAGGCTTTAGTTATAGGATCCTAGCTGGTAACAAAGTATATCTGGCTGTAGGTAGTATTATATATAGTTTCTTATTGTAACTCATAACATACTGCTTGTAAGAGTCTTGTAACATTTGAGTTGAGAAGCAATATATGCAAGTACCTTGAAAATTACTTCCTGTGTTCTTTACTACTTATTATATTGTGATAAACTCTTATTGACTCTATCTACATCCGAGTGTTGTTCAAGTGAGTTTGAGAGAAAAATAAAGTGTTAGTGACATAAACCGATCCTGCACTTTTCAAAGCTAAACACTTCACTTTGCAACATGACTTGGCACCTTAAATTAGATCTTAAGGTAATGAACCAAGTCCATGTTATGTTGTTGCTTTTGTTTTTTAACAATAAATGTACAATCCTAATTCAGAGGATATATGTTATTTTAATTGGACTCAACTGTCTTAATAGGTGATCTTTATGGGATTTTGCTCTAAACTTTTTTTTTCTTATAAACATTACTAGGAAGTGAGTTTCTTCAAGATTAAAAAGTCTAAACCATTTGAAAAAGATAGTCATAATGTTGTGCTTTTGCTAAACCATTTGTGTAGAACTAATAATTCCTGATTTGTTTATAATACGATTAAATTTGTTTAATGAAAAATATGTTGTTTTATATTTTTAAAAAGAATTATAATTAAAAGACTAGACTTCATTATTTCTTATTTTTGGTTCACAAAAACATATAAAAAAAATTATAAGCATGATATATAAGTAATTAAACAAGTCATATTTATATTATGTGTCATCACCTTGGAGTGCTTATGTTTGTGCTAAATTTTAAAGAGTTTTATTGTTTGTTGTTTTCATGTCAGCTCATTGTAGCCGGAACCAAAACATCAATTTTTAAATGGATCTGTTTTGATCCAAACTGGTTTCAAGAAAATATTAAAATTTAATTTAAAATAAAATAGATCGTAGTTAAGACTTTTAACAAAAGAACAAGAACAAATAATAAAAATAATAATAAAAATAATAATATAAAGATAAAGAATGAACCCTGTGATTTTTTTAGAAGATAATTAAATTGTATAAGATAATGAATTTTTATTTTGTTAAGTTGCAAATAAAAGACTAGTGTAAATAGTGTTAGAAACATATAACCACAACATTTGTCTACTTTCCTTAAATCAACCGAACGTGTAACATCAAGACACTGTACTCTACAGCGATAAGGAGCTTCGTGTTCTTCCTTAAACCACCATGATCAACTGTCTTCAAACGTCTCACACCAACCCAATACTACTCTCTTCTTCTTCATTCATTCGAACCACTATCAATCTCAATACCCCTTATCCCAACGGAATCAAACAATTCAACTTCAATTCCTTCACAAACCTCAAAATCCCCATCACAAATCGAAGCAATCTTACCGTAAACGCATTGCCATTTCCAGTAGACCCATGGTCACCCACCATTGATTCACAGAGCATCGCTTCACAACTCTTTGCTTTCTCGCTGTTTCCGTACATTGGGTTCTTGTATTTCATCACAAGATCCAATTCTGCCCCAAAGCTTACCCTTTTTGGGTTCTACTTCTTGCTTGCGTTTGTGGGTGCCACCAGTAAGTTGCTTTCTTTCTTACTCTTGTGCTCTTATTTGCTGATGTGACTGATTGTTGGTCCTGTGTGGAGATTTGTGGATTTTGCATGTTTGCCTGCCAGGTGTTTGATGAAATTACCAAGTGAATTGTGCCAAAGTTTTGGTTGTTGTTGATCATTGTATCTTATGCAAAGGAACTTAATTTGGTTATGATTGCAAAGTGTTTGTGATATTAGTTTCTTACAGTTTCTTGTGAGAAACTGAATGTACATCTTATCTGGAAACAATGTCATGGACTCATGCACTCATGGATGATATCTTCTGATTTTACATTCCGTAATATGTTTAAGTGACATGTTTTTTAATATTGTTGCGTGTTATTGTGCCCGCAACGGGTTATTGTGATGAATTGTGGCATGATTTTGTTGAAGAATCCTCACACAGTCACACACTGCCAATTGTGAAACCTTGTTATCTTGTTTTGATGATTGATGATAAGAACATATAATCTGGGTCAAATCATGTTTTTATACCCTCATTTGGGAGTTTTTGTCAAGTTATTCACCTTGTTTAGTTTCGAGCTGCAGTGATTTGAAATGCTAATTGTTGTTAAGTCAAATGCATTTGATCTTACTCTGTTTCTTTGTGATTGCTTTTTTTGCATCTTGTCATGGCATCCAGTCCCGGCAGGAATTTACGGTAATCTCCTCTTTCCCAGCTTAAATTTTATTTCCCAATTGAAAGATTAAACTCTTAGCTAGAAATGTGAGAAACATGAGCCTTAGGATCAATATATTTGAGTCAATCTTGATACATATTTTTCAAATGAGTATTCATTTTCGACTTGATCCATCATTCAATCACCTATAATCACATCATTTCTGATGTGTGAACTGATACAAATCTGCAGTCTTTGTATTAAAGAGATAATCTAACACTTTTGTTAGTGAATCTTGATGCAAATAGTCATTAAATTCCATCTTTTTAACCTCTTCTTCACACAAAGCAATCAAGATTTGTAATTGTATTTTTGTTTATTTATAAATTAAGACTTAGAAAATGAATATTTCTTTGGTTGTGAATATGTTAAAAAAATATATGTGAATCTTTTGGAGCAGCTAAGGTGCATTATGGAACATCCTTATCAAATGTGGATTGGTTGCATGGTGGTGCTGAATCACTTCTCACTTTGACCAACTTGTTTATTGTTATTGGCCTAAGAAAAGCTCTTAGGAAAGGTAAAGATGCAAAGGAACTTGTACCTGGTGCTGTGTCTGAGGTACCAGATGATAAGAAGCCTTCCACCTAGCTTCAAACTGTATCAGTCTCTCATGAAATATGTTGTCTGAATCTATAATACAAATATGTATTTATATTATATCACATATGTTTATTATGAGTTCATGTTTGAAGTTTTTGAATTGGTTTCATGTTGAACTTGCTTAGACGTTGATGCAGTTTGGGAAGCGACTAAATGACTCAATAAACAATTGATAATCGAAGGTCTCAAAAGAAACCAATAGGTTCAAAGAAACAATGCTCTTATAATTGAAATTCAATAAAAAAAAACTAGCACTGCAGTCGTACTAAGCTCAGGCTCGTCTCCAACGGTTAAATAACCACCTTTTGGTGATTCAGCTCAAACCCAACATAAGCCCCAGTCACAAGCTCTCATGAGTTAAGAGTCTCATCACATACATTTCCATCATTTCAGAAATATAGTAAGGTGAAGTTAGCAGCCTTCAAATAATTTGATTCAAGATCTTTTTTTGTCAAGATTTCTTTTGGTTCATCTGATATTATATTAATTCTTAGCTGTTTAGCCATTTGTATCCCTTGAACTACCTCATGAATGACTCCTATTGTTCATTAACACAAGCACCATCACATAAGGGTGGGAAAAAAAACTGAAAAACCGACATAAACAAAATAACTAAAGAAACCAAACCAAATGAGAAACTAATGTTTTGGTTATGTATGTATTTTATAACCAATTGTTATGCTTCGGTTATAGTTATATATTATTAATAACCAAATAAACCAAATCTAACTGTTATCCGAATCAATTTTTATATTTTTTTAATTATTTAGATAATTTTATATATGTTTGTGTGTAGGCATGTATGTTTTTTTATCTGTAATTCTCGTTTTTTTTTAAATATAAATACGTCACAACCTATAGCATGTAGGATCCATACCATCACTCTTTTGGTAGTAAGATACATCACCTAATCATCATAATGTCCTTTTAAAAACATGTATATATGTGTGTATCATAAAAAGTTTTGTTACAGTTCTTTATGAATAACATGTTTTTTTTATAGATCAACACGTTTGCTGCTATTTATATATACAAAATATATTTAGAATCAAGTAAAATTAGCATAATTCCACCCACATTCAAAACTGTGGTTAACCGTTGATTGAACGAATCAACTGAACCATCTTTTATCTAATGAATCAACTGAACCATTTTAACTCAAACATACATCTTAGAAAAACCAAAACACTAGTTGTAGGTTTGTTTTGACCTGCAACGAAACTAAATCATGTTCACTCACTCTACTGTCAAAATCTTATAGCAAGTATTATTGTAGTTGCAAAACTTACAAACTAAAATCTGTTGATTTTCTAACAAATGATAACTGAGACTTTATCACTTGGTTAATAAGTCAAAAATACCTAGCCATAAACATTATAGGTATTTGTGTCTTTTAATCTTGATCATGGATCAACATTGATTCCTTAATTTCAACTTTCATGTAAACCCCACAAGAATACGTTAATCCCTTGATAAGATAAGTTTTCAGTTGCATGGAGTCTCTAAATTGACCTTTTCCATTTTTTACATATTCCATCATCAAAAATTGAGGTGTAAGCATGATTGTAATAACTTTAAAACACCCATTTATTTTTATGACCACTACCACCTCAGTGAAACTAATTGGTATCACTTTCATATTACAAACTTGTGTTGGTGATCATTGTCCTATTAACGACACGTGTTGATAATGACGATCATACTAGTGAGACGTGTTCATAATCACTACAATGTTAGTAGGGTGTTGTGTCGGTGATTTTTGCTACCATAGAGAGACGTTAATCAAGTTCAGAATCGATAAACATAAAACAATTATCTGGTAAACTCACTTTTATTATAATCAAGAAAAATAACTTAAAACTCCAATTACAATAACTCTCATATGTTAACCCTAGACTTTGTAATGTATTTATAGATAATACCCTACTTGACAAACAAGAAATCTATATACATTTTAATCAAACTCTATCACCATCACCCCACTTAGAAATTACGCTCCAACATTCACCCTCTAATTTCTGGATTGAACCTTCTTGTGTCTTTGAACTTTGTTATTCTTCCTCGAACACATACTCATGACTCACCACCCCTACAGCATATAATAGATCCTATCAGGTGTGAAGTAAATAACGTAGAAACCTCATGACTTTTCTACATCTGGTAGCACCTAAAACATTAATGGTAACTAATAGGCAGCTAGCAACTATGTCCAATAGTAAGTATGATCAACGCCAACTAAGTTATTAGTGACGGGCAAGTCTACAATAGTAGTTATATTTTTCGCTAATGTAACTATCATCTTTTGATAGTTATAACACTAACTATCAAGTGTTTTTATATAGAGTTTGCAACAATTCGTTGTAATGGTTCAATCCCCATAAAATTGTGTATTTTTGTCCGATTTCAAAGATCTACACACGATTATATTTATACTCATTCTTCTAAAATAATTTTCCATCTTTTATCCGATTATTGATCCACATATTAATAAAATACTTCAGTTTGATAATAAATTCCGTACATGATTCAAAAATTTATCAAGTACAATAACAGATCCAAAACACTACTTGGATGGGGCAAGACTACATGGTTGATTGCATATTCTTCATGAACGTATTTGAATCACTACCAACATCAACATAATTACCAACAAAAACAAATGATGTAAGCATACCATTAGGCAAATTAACGACAAAATCTATAGGTTAATTAACATTAATGTCATCGAAGTTAGAAAATGTCTATAAAATCGGCGTATGATGAATTTTATATAATCTTTCAATTACAAACCAAAAATAGTTAAAACATGTAGGCAAGTGGCTTGCATATTTTTTTATCCTATCGGTGTATACTCTACAAGCTCACTAATCATCTCTCATCAACTCATATTCTCATATAAACTTAAAATCTAGTGTTGTCTAGACCGTTAAAGTTGGTTCACAATTCTCAAATCACGTGAATAGCGGGTAGTTTGAGACAATAATAACATTTAATTTTCTTTTAATTTAAAATAAAGTTGAAATACTAGTTAATTTCCCTAAAAAAAATTAACAACAATTCCTTCAGTTTCGAAAGTAAATATATCACAATCTGCATCTTATAAAATTTAAAACTTAACTTTTTTTATGCATCACACCACGTAACCACAATGATGTTTCATTAGAATGTTAATTTCCCTAAATTACTTTCCTATCAATATATCATCGCTTTATAAATTAACAAGCCTACAACTACCAACTTCATGGTGTATAAAGAATCATCTTCCATCCATTTGATATTTTAACTATTTACAATACCAAATATAGGTAAAAACAAAATTAAATTATATTTGAAATATATAGAATGCAAGATCAATCAAATAAAAATATATATGGAATATAAAAAAGCTATTTCGTAATACAATTCAAGAATCAAGATTATATATTCGAATTCCAACAGGTAATTTAACACTACAATTAAGATAACATGAAAGAAAGAACAAAAAAATATGTCATATTCGACTTTTATATCGAAAAATAGTTGTTGTTGGCAACATGGAATAAACGTCGAATGTCAAATGCACTAGATGTTAGATACTTTCGCCACTAAAAAGCAGGCATCAACGAAGCGAATGGATACGAACTGAAGAATGTCAACTAAAACAAGATATGTAAATAGTGATCACGATTAGATGTTTTCTAGAAGCTAACAGTACTCAAAACTAGTAATGATTCTCGTGTTTGGTATAATGACACAATTAGAACTTCTTAATTAATTATAAGGTCACATGATAATTTCTATGTATTCATCTTAACTACTTTATCGATAATCATAAAGTTTAATGTCAGACTATATAAAATACGACAACAATGTTATATGTTAATACAAAATTTATCGACAAAATAATCAACCATCAACTCACGTTTCTACTCTTGTTCCTTGCATCAAGATTCTAGTGACTTGTCATTTGTCCCAAGGGTCGTGAACATTATTGGTAGTGGAACATCTTCAAGTTTCCATTTCCCCTTTTAACTTATCTTTTTTCCTTTGTATTATTTAAAAAAGTGATGAATTGTGGTTCATGAAAAAATGACATGTCTCAAAACAAAATAGTTGTTTCTGGTACAACAAGCAATCACCACAACCTCAAAGGCGGCCAAATGTCGCTCTTAACTTTTATCATGGTATAACCTTTTAGTCTCATCTTTAACCATATATGTAAGACAAAATATTTCTTTCTTTTTTTCTTTCTTTTTTTTTTGTTAATAAACTAAGACCTTATTAACTGTTGGGTTAACTCTTGTTAAAGTAAATCAATTTCTTTTTCATATATAGACATACATATTCGGGAGCAGTGGCGGAGCTTGAACTATTCTGTATGGGGACGAGAGCGAATTTATTTTTTTTAGGGGGGCGAACTCGATATTTATATAAAAATTTACACCAAAAATTTACACTATCAAATTAAAATTTAACAACATGGATGAAAAAATAGGGGGCTCCCCGGCTCCTTTTCGGATTTTATCTCCTCCCTCCTAAATCTATTTAAAACAATATGCACATATACATATACCTGTGCATATAGTGTATATGCATACATGCATTTGGATAAAATACAATATATTCCATATTTCTTTTGGAAAAATCTTAATATGTTGAAATCTACATGCATTTGTAGTCATTTTAATATTACAAACAGGAGTTAATGTGCTTCACGTAGTTCTCAATATATTATTATTTTTAAAAAAAAAGTTGACAGTTTGTATGTATAATTTAAGACCCTACACTGTAAATTTAATAGTTTTTGTTGTATTTACGTATAAATATAAATATTCTATAGAGAATGTTTTTAAAAGTTAAAAATTCATAATACATAAAGAAATTACTATTAAGTTAATGTTAGTAGGTTGGAAAAAAACATTAATGATAAATCATGGTGTTATATAATAAAAAAAAGCGATTTCATCATGTTTATATCGGTACACCACCTGCATTACACGATCACCATTTATACGAGTTATACAGGGCTATATGACATTCATACGAGTTATAGAAAACTCATACAACATCACCTATGTGACTCGTATATGCCTATGCGAGTCATATGAACCCATTAACATAGCTTTACATTCCTTGTTATGTGTGTTAGTTATCTAACACGATGTAATATTTCTTGATACTAAGTGTTGATTATATTACATTACTTAAGATTTCATCATAATTTACTATCTTCATTCATTAATTCATTCCCTCATTTCTTCATTCATTACTTAGTTTCTATATTAATTCAGTTATTTCATCATATGTGTTAGTAGTTTTAAACCAATCAACTTTAACATTTCTTTACTTACTTGTTATCAGGTTTGCAAAAGTCTAGCGTAATAATAATATAATTTGATTGATTCCTTCATGTCTCTTAAGGACTTGATGAATCATGTTACTAGCAGAGGTCGTGAAATTTGTTACAACATACTCACTCAACAATCAAAGAAAAACACATTAGACTAAGTGGCTAAATTAATATTTCATAACTATAAAAGTGTTGGTAAATATAGGGGAGTGGTAAAAGCTAGTTGTCAAGACATCTAAAGAATGAACCTTTCCTTTTAATTGGTGAAAAAATTCTTCAAAATGTATGATGATTGGATGTTTTCGGAGACAATGGATATTATAGGTCTCATCTAAACAGGGTACCGATGCGGATAGGGTCTTTAATTCTCCTATCGTTGGTGTTAGACCATTTGGTAGCCACACAACGTCCTCCTGGTGACCTAAGTACAACATGCGAGTTGCGAGGATCCCTTCACAAGTAAAGGAAGTTTTACAAGATCATACTCATCATCTACATTTGTTGGAGGACCTCATGTAGTGGTCTATTCACCTATAGATAGAGCATGTAAGGAATGCTGATTTTATTTCTATATTGATGTTTGAAGTTTGTATTTGATGTATAAACTTATCTTTTTATGTACTAATTGGTAGTTTTACGTTTTATTGGTTATTTATCGTATCTATATTATATATAAAGCATATGAAATGTGCATTTTTAGATACCATAAAATTAAGAACAATTATCTTACTCAATGCATAAGATACAACTATTTTTAGGGTAAAACAGTATTTTTAATATTATTTACAGATTACACCTTACAATTAATTACATAATAACGTTACGCTTACTGTAACTTACATAAAATTTTACATTATCTACCCATAAACAAAAAGAATTTAATTATCTTAAGATTTCAATTATATCTTTTAATCTATCACGTTTAAAAAAATTGAGACTAGAATTGTAACCTTTGTGTTTTTTAATCTATCACGTTTACACTTGCTGAAACGATCAGTATTTATGTGAGGTACAATAAGTTAATACGTAAATGTACAAGTTATCATGCAAAATCCGTTTACTTGGTGTTTTAAATTTCAAAATCCGTTTATCATGCAAAAAGTATATAATATACTTTTGTAAAATTGCTACAAGAATAACAAAAATTATAAACACGTGTCGGATATAAAATGTCGTCGTGTTGTATTGCGTGGGCACCCTTCTTATGATAATATGAATATGACTATTTATACAAAAATATAATAAAATAATACATATATACTAAATAACATATACATAATTTTGCTTATTTGGACCGAAAATCTGAATATAACCATCCAAAGTTTACCATTTTAGGCATCCAAATACAAAGAATTAGTTTTAATTGATTGATTGAAGTGTTTATCAGATTTTCAGATTTTGATTTGTACAAATGATAATCGATTACTAGTTTTAATTGATTGAGGTGTTTCCATCTATTAATAGTTTTAATAATTTCATATATTTAAATACTAATGAGAAAACAACAAGTTCCCAACATATATTGATTCTGAAATTTATTTTAAAAAATATGATTGTTTGGACAGAGAAGTATTAATTTTGTTGCTAAAGAGGTCGTCATTGATCAGTGACAAATTACGGAAAGATGCCCATTGCAAAACGAATTACCCACGAGCACCAGAGTGGTTTCTACTCATGACGAACGAATCATTGAACCGAGAAGCACGTTTTCACAAACCGGCTTATATTATGAGTTATTCACTTTTTGTCTTATTTTTAGATTTTGTTGGACTTTAAATTTGGCTCAGGTCTTGGCCCGTCTATATTTTGTAGCCCATTCGACTTTTTGTTTGTTTTTTTATATGCACGAAAGCAGTGGAGAAACTAGTTCTTGAAGTTTATAAAAAAAAAAACATTTTTCTCTCTATCATAGTGTGTGTTAGTGTGAAATCTTTATTACCAGTATTTTTTGTGAATCAACGATAGTTAGAAGAGTTGTTCCTATTATTCTCGTTATCAACAGGTTCAATTGTTATCATTTTGCTTCCGCCTACATAAGTTAAGGTTGGGTTTTATGACAAAATCATATAAATTTAGATCGTTTAAGCTTTTGTTGAGGTCAGGAATTCAAGTCCCGGTTATTACGGGTTGGTGTGAATTAAATATAGTATTGAATTCGAAGTAGATTACATTGAGCATGTGAGTTATCGTTCTAAAATAACGTCCCTCTTAATATACATCAAAATCATCATCTTAACTAGGTTCATGTAAGGGTGTATTTTAATTTGTTTATCTCCTATTACCTTTTTCTTTATCCATACTTTTTAACCAAATTACGATACGTCTCTTCATGTGATATACATTGTTCTCAAGAAAACACAAATAATTCAATAAATTATGCCACTAATGCTTATTTGTGGATTGCTGATTTGTGGCTAGATATGCTTTTAGTAGCACAAACCTTATATTTTTTGCTTTTCATTGTCCTTACAAGATTTATTGGTGCTACTAAATGACAAATGCAAAAGATATGTATGACCCCACCAAATATATTATTTCTTTCTTCTATCTTTTTGGCAATAAATCCACAATTTGTTTGCTTATAAAAGGGGTACTTGACCAATAAGATTGATCAAGGTCTCCATACCAATGGAAGATAAGAGAAACCTAAAGAAATTCTTTTCTAGGCATTGATTATTCGCTCTCCCTCAAGGGCTTCTGGCTCCGGTCCTACAATAAGCAATTTTGTAAGAGTATGTAGCCAGAGACTTAGGGGAGAACGAAAATTCAATGTCTTGATGTTATACGATCTTTGTAAATCAAAACGGGTATAGCAACAATGGCATCATGTGTCATCTCTTTCGTCTCTCGATCAAGGATCTCAAGCAATTTGTGTAAGTTGGTAGTAGTGTTTCTTTAAATGATCATAAGGTTTTGTGAAAATAATAAAATGATATATATTGCGATTTTATGTATTGAATTGAAATTGGCTACATAAACAATCATAACAAAACATACTAAACTAACCGGTATCCATGTAAAGTAATATACATGTCCAATAATGCATATGAACATACATGTATCTTATCATTTTAACTTTTTTCCTCAATTTTTGATATTAATGATGCAAATTTACTTTGAAGTTTATATGGTGTATGCATTTCGTTATTCATGTTTTCTATTATATGACACACATAAAGAAATCAACGTAGGTTGGTCTTGATGTAACATTTAATAATCTAACTTTTTGAATAAAGTTATAAAGAGTTATTTATATCTATATAAATCAATATTATATTATGAACGTGAAAAAAATAACGTAACAATTAGGTCATGACTCATGAATCCATCTCAAAACAATATTTCTTGATAGGCTTCCAAATCATTTTTATTTTTATATATTTATTCGTCATAGCATATTTAATTATAATATATACATGGTAAAAAGACTTTATTCTACTAACAATAGTCATATTAGTAGCATGTGATACATAGAAATAGAGTATAACCTTTAATACTATTTTTGTTTTATTTTATATATCTACACTTTATATCATATTTTTATCTATTTGATTTTTTAACACACAAATTTTCTTTTCTTTATAAATTCTAAAATTCTTCTTTTATAAACTTTCAAAGGTTCCATTACGATATGTATATTTTTATCTACATTCTAGCATAAACTTAATTACAATTGGAGTTGTATGTCATATTAAATCCAAGTTTGCGCGTGCTTATTTGTATCAGAATTAATATTATGAGAAATTTACCAAAATAAATATTTCATCGGGTGAAAGAGCCAAATTAAATATTTGACTTTTACTAAACTTAAATCCACTTTCACCAATAGAAACATGTTACAAAACCAAAATCACTAATGATTGTTTTGTACCCACAAAAATATAAACATGGTTTTGTTGTGTGTCCCGCTAGCCTCAATCTGCTTATCTTTCGCTCGACTAGTCCAGTAATTTTCTTCTATAGTGTGTAATTTACGATTCTTGAAATGTAACAAGTTAGACGCCATAATTTTCAGGTCGTCCAAAGGTCGGGTCGGTTTATAAGATGAAAGTCAATGTCACTAGAAAAAACCAATATCCTTTAAACATAAGAAAATATATTTTATAGTTGTTCTCTATGAGTTTTCATATTGTGAAACCAATATATGGCATCTTTAATGGTAATTTTGCAAAAAAAAATTGTTGTTCACTATAGCAAATACAAGAATTATTCATATACTCATTACCATCTGATTTTCCCTAATAGTTTTAATAGTTTGGTTTTTACCATTACGACGTTTTTAATTTTGTCATCACGACAATAATAACTGTTTTTTATATATAAAGTTTCAAATATTATCAGTAGTCTCAACGTCACAAATGATTTGAAATGTTATCAACCACGTCTATTGTTTTTTGTTTTTCTCACCTTCTAACACGAATGTTAACGATAACGTGCGAGTTTTACACAAAAACAAAACGATGTAATATAATTTTTGTGGTGGGATAACTTTTGGACGAAAAGTAAGAAGAAAACATCAAAAAATATATACTCCCAACCACGTGGATGATAATCCTTACTACCCGCTGCCCGAATTGACCCTCAAAGCTGCCCGTAATGACCATCATCTTTTTAACCACACCCATGCACACGTAAACAACACCCTATAATTCAACCATGGACAACAAAACCCTAACCTTCACCTTCTTCACGTTGCTGTTTTCGTACACCGTCTCCGCCGCTCGCCCCACCGCATGTCCGCCAGTAACCAACCCCACCACCGCCACGAGTCATGCCGCCAAGACTTCCGGCGAGTCAATCGCTTCCAATGGTGGTTCAAAGATTCTTCTCCCCGGAGGGAAGGTTATGTCCGATGAAACCACCGGAAACGTTAACCTTCATCCCGAACCGGAGAAGATAAGGAATAATGATATGACACAGCGTACGAATTTCTCCAGGTTTCATCCGATCAACCGTCATTTCCAGGGCAGACCTCACCGGGGACCACAACAAGCTGGTACACGCCGGCCTTGCGTGAAACACACGCAAACTGTGGTCCCTCACACGGAGGTCTCCCGTGGAAAGGACGATGTCGCCACGGAAAGAACAGATAATCCCAGATCTAGAACTTTCCGTGGTGAAGTTCCAACCAACTGGTTGAAGGTCAAGCATCATTATGGTTCTCGTCACCAACATAACAATAACAATTGTAATAACAATAACAATAACAATAACATTAACAATAACAACAAGAACCACGATAAGAACGAGGAGAATGTGATCAAGAGGAAGCACGTGTTCGATCATCGGGAGAAGATGAAGAGTTTGAAACACCAACAAAAACTGAAGAAGATTGATGCAAAAAGTGGATTGGTGAAGAACATTCGCAAGTTTCTTAAACATACTTTAAATTGATTGATGATGAAGCTTTATCTTCCACCTTTGAAGTATCAAGTAATGTGTACATATGATTAGTATATTTGATTATGAAACATAATATTTACTTTTCTTGTTGTTGTATATTGTATTTGTAACTTGTACATAAGTAATTGCATCCATTGGAGATGTAGAAATTAAGCATGTTTAGCTAATTAAATAATCAATGGTTTTAAATTTTGGTTTTTTTGATATATTGCATGCATGAATCATGATGATCTTTGCCCATGAAGGTTGAATCACCCACCTAATGTTCTAGAATTATCAAAATGTTGGGAGTTCAAGTCGAATAGAGGAGAACCATGGTGCCGAAATTTGTGGCTTTTACATAGATTATGTGTTGTTTTGTAATAATCGTATAAAATTAGTCTTTATCTCGGATTTAGGTTTTCTTCTTTATTGTTAAAAAGGTTAGAAAGTACACTTCATTTTGGTTTAGAACATCATTAACAAACATGAAGTGTAAATGAGTAATGACTAATGAGTCATAAACATGTACAGAAAGCAGTTGTACACGATATATGGAAAACTGAGTTATCAAAGTTTTTCTAAGATAAATTATTGTTCATATTGGTGGTGAAATTAAGCTTTTGGTTAATAGCGATTTCCTTTATGATTCCAAATCACAAATTTTCAAGTGTTTTAAAATGGTATATAATTTACAATATGTGTTCTCACTTAGAAATTTGTAATGGTGTTTTAAAATTATGCTTCCACAAGGAAACATTAGGGTTAGACATGAGACTTAGTATGCGAGAACAGATAAGATTAGACGTAGTTGTATATAATTGTCCATCAGTTTATCATCTATGAAGTTCGATATGTATTGTTTATAAAAGGACTTAACACAATTAATGTTGATGTATTAATTGCTTCCGCGTATATGTTTGAAGAAATATTGGGACCATTTTCTTGAGTCATGTTGTAAATTTTATATAAAAGACAAGAGAACTAAGCATTCTTGACCGAATTTTTATACTTAAGCTAAAGATAAGTTGGAATAACGTTCAATCAAAGGCAGGTGGTGGGAACCAAAGGTATGAGATTGTCTAGTTGGTTCCTTAATATATATATGTGACGTGCATGATTAGCACTTAGAGTGTACAATGCATGATCATGTGATAATTGGTTATTTGACCCAAAATTCGTGACTCGAAGCAGAATATGGTAAAAACAAGAGAAGTGGCCATATTTGTGTTAAGAGAAGCAAAGAGTGCGTAAATGTGGTAGTTCATGTGTAAAGAATCTCAACTGTTGATCCGCTAGCTTGGTGCTGATATATGGGGTTAAGCTCGAATCAAACTTGTTATTCAAGCTCTTTATCATTATATTTTCAAGTTATTAAAGCTTTTTAGTCGAGCTTGAATCTTCCTTTAACAAAACTAGCCTATTAAAGAAAACTTGTTGAGCTCAAGTGCTCAACACCCGGTGACGAAACCAAAACCTTTCAAATATGGGTCTGAAAACTTCAACTACTCTACTTGACAACAGTTAATGGTTAAACCACAAGAAAGCTCTTCTGTTGAATACTCTTATTAGTAGAAATTTTTGTCAGACGGGGTTAACGCCGAATGGAGAGTCAGACAGCCCTAGTTGTGCAGATGCTAACACCAAGTGAATCAATGCACTACATCTCACTTTCAGTTGGTATCATGGTATACACTGCTTAGCTGAAGGTACCAAAATGGATGTTTAAGAAACGAGCATCCCGTATCTAAGCTCTATCAAGTTGAATATATTAGAAAATATTATGAGGAACCTTTATTGCTTTTTTGGGCTCGGCTAAAGCATGAAATCAAGGCAAGGTAGCATACAAAGGTGACAACGAGATTAACAATATGTTTCACACACAAAGTTGATATAGAGGAATGAAATCTAAGTATACTCCAAGGAAGATCTTTAATGCTATATGTACACTGAATCATGCAAAAAGGAATCACACCTGGACAATGGAAACTGTATGGTCTTGCACTGTCAAACGCTCTGATACATCAGCCAGTGACTTAAGGTTGCACTTGATAAGGGCCTCAACAAAGTAGCATGTTTCATCTATGGTGTTGCCATCTGGAACATCCACTATGAACGATTCAATAACCAAAGTTCCTGGCCTGCCTTCAACAATCTCTGGATGAAGGGTGATGACAGAGGAGTAATTCTGCAAGAAAAAAATAATGCTTTTGGTCCCGAAATGTTAAGATGGGCAGATCGGCAGTGGGTTTTTGGGTAGGAAAAGATACCTGGAGTCTGTGATCACCACCAACGATTCGCATGCCTAGGATGTGCTCTTCTTCATTAAAAAGTTCCAATCTTTCTATACTTGTGGTAGCAGGTAGCCCAGAACAAACATTTACTTGTCGAACACTTCCAATTTCAAGATCACCTTGCACATTGCACCCACTCACAAAGGGTTTGTACTTTTGTGGTTCATCAAACCTCCTCACCAGAGACCACACCTGAAAAACACACAAACCATCAATTTTATGATCGTTTATCGACATTTGAAAATTAAACATCATTGAAGTTCATGTGTATCAACAAAGAGGTTACAGTTCGAGATTAAGTCCTTGTTAATCAGACTGTAGCAATATTTTCTACATTTAATCAAATTTAGTCATTATGTCCGTCTTTTAGCACACTGGGCCTTTAAGTCAGCATTTGCGTAATCAACTTGTTCATGCCACATTCTGGAGCCTTGAGAAGTGAGAACTAAACGGAACCTTTTACCTTCTTCATTAGCTCAATGGCTAAATCCTCGCACCATAAAACCACTTAGACAACTAACAACCGCGCTTTATATTACTTCTTGTTTAATGGTCAGAAGCAAAACTAAAATCCTGATCAATAAGTGACCACAGGCCACCATGTATGAGTTGATTAATACCAGATTACCAGCAGAATTGATGTGCCCACAAGATACCAACTATGAGTTGATTAATACCAGATTAACTGATCAATAAGTGTGACCACATGCCACTAATTGTCATGGTGCCATAACAAAGTGGTCATTATAATTTGTATAATTCTTAATATACAATTTGATCTTCCGATCGAAGATCGGAGCTGCACTGCAAGATGCCAACAACTGATGATCAAATTCACAGCAATGAGCAAGAATCTCACGGGAACTATTGTAAACTATTCTAATTTCTGTCATAATAAAGCGGTCATTGTATAACTGTTAACATACAATTTAATCTCTCAATCGAAGATCTAAATTCTAAGCTACATAAACCACAAGTTGAATGATCAAAGCTTACAAGTTTTTACAGGATCAACTCTGTGACTTAATGAGAAACTCACAATTAAAAATAAATAAATAAAAAACTTCAGTGTTGCATCAAGCATTTTGTTCATATACACCAACAATTATAAAATGATCAAGCACATCTATTTATCAGTAACTAAACTACAAGCACAAATCATATCGCTCAATCAAACATGAAACGTTTCAGCTCAGATCCACTACAATCACGCTTACGAAATCAATCAACATCACAAATTCACAATCGTATTCATAGATTCAGAAAGTTACCAGATGAACAGGCGCTTTGATGCGTTTAACAACCGTCGATGTGCACTGGCTCGCTTTAACCTCATGTTTATGATGCCTCTCAATGTAATCACTCTCCGACAAATGTGCACCGTCTCCGTCGCCGGAGATAGCCATGTGTGTAATCAACAATGAACTGCAATCGCCGGAAGTTGATCGGAGCACCGCTGGAGAAGAAGCAGACGCCGGTGATTCGTTGACGTTTTAGAGAGAGATGATAATGACGACGGTAGATGATGGTTTCTTATCATCTACCACTGTACCATTTTCATGTGACATTAAGATATAATATTAATATTAATATTAATATGAATAATAATATTCAGTGGCCCCTTACACAAGTGGGAACCTATTATGTGGTCCTGAGTGATGGCTATTGGTTTAATTAATGTGACTTTTGAGGTGTTACAAATAATAAACTTGTAAAGGTTGTTTTGTAATGCAGGTGAGAAACGTCTTGTTGTGACCAATTATATTCCGGCGAAGAGAGTTATCTCGTATGTTGTTTAATATATTTTTTTTTTTGTAACAGCAAATGTCCAATCACTCGAATTCATCTTAGCAAACATATCAATTTTCCACTGACATTTTCGCTTGATTACTGTTCTAGTCAATTTGTGCATAGTTTGTTGGAGTCTCATTTAAAGATAAAAGTTCAAATAATTTGATACTTGGGAAGTAGCTCAACATAGTCAAAATTTCAAAACTCTTTCGCAAGTTGATGGTGAATTATTAAACCAATTGATCACTTTGGAAGAGTTACGGGCAGTAGTGTGGACTTGTGGTTCGGATAAATTCCTTGGTCCGGATGGTTTTTTCATAGCTTTCATAAAACAATATTGGGATCTTATACATCTTGATGTCTTCGATGCGGTATCACATTTCTTTAACGCGTACATCTTTTCTAAGGGTTGTAATTCATATTTTCTCTCTCTTATCCCCAAAGTTCACAGTTTGATAGTTGTGAAAGATTTTCGCCCAATTAGCTTGATCGGGATCATTTACAAAATTGTTGATAAAATTCTTGCTTTGAGATCGGATAAAGTTATTAGCTCTATTGTCGATATTACACAATGTTATGACTTGTTCTCATATTTTTCTATTGTGGTCGGAGAATGGTCAAGTGAAAATGTTATGGCTCTTGTCCAATTGTTAAAATGCTTCTTCATGTGTTGTGGACTACAAATTAATATTCATAAATTCAAGCTTATATAAGGTAGGAGTTATTCCTATTGATCTTCAGGGGCTTGCGGCTTTGACCGAATGTCAATCGGGTAATCTTCCTTTTTCTTACTTAGGTCTACTAATGAAATGAAAAAGGCTTCTAGTTGGAAACAGGTTGTTGATAAATTTTCTTCAAGGCTAGCTTTGTGAAAACCTAACCTTCTTTCGGTTGGAGCTCAGTCGATTTTAATAACTTCTGTTCATGGAGCCATTGGAGTGTATTATTTGTCTATATTTAAGGCTCCTAAGTCGATTCTAACTTCCCTTGAGAAGGCTCAAGCGGTGTTTTTTTGGGGAGACTTGAAGGATAAAGAAGGTATTGGTATTGGTATTGGTATTGGTATTGGATCTTTAGACGCTTTCAATAAAACTCTTATTCTTAAATGGAGTTGGAGGATGAGATAGTCTTTGGGTTAAAACCATTGAGAATGTGCATGGCTCTCAATGATATGAGATAATTTTTTGTTAAAAGGGTTAGATTGTTTATAGATGATTTGTTGCTTCCTAATGCTTCTCACCCCATGATTTGGTTCAATATTATCCCTAGGAATCGATATCCCGAGGTCCGTTTTGTAATGAGTATCCAGAATTTATCAATCATGTGTTTGGTTTGTGTCATATTTCAGATCGTCTATGGTCTCTTATTGGGATATGAATTCAAGTTGATTTTCCTAGCACTCAAACTCCCCAAACTTTGATGGAATGGTATGATACGTTTAATTGTACTATTATGAAGAAGAAAATGTTAGGTTCTATAATCTTCACTACTTGATGGGTTCTTTGGTAAAGAAGGAACGACGCGCATTTTTCAAATAATCGAGCACCAAAATCTACAACGTTTGAGAAAATTCAGCATTTTTTCTTTATTTGGTTTAAGAGTCGGTGTAATAAGTTCACTAAGAACTGGATCGAGTGGCTAGATACTCCTCTTATGTAATGTTTTGTTTTTTCTCTACCTTTGTCTAATGTCTTGCTAGTCTTAGGCTTTTTAATTTAAAAAATTCAACGCCGTTAAAAAAATAACTATTAGATTGTTACGTTATTTAAAAGTTCTCTTGGTAAAGGAAATTTCTGTAGCAAACAGAAAATTTTGAACTCAGTTGTTTTGTAGATCCCAGTTAGGGAAAATGTTTAGAGACTAAACGGTGTGTGACAGGGTTTTGTTTCTTTTATTTTTTATTGGGGGAATTCTTTAATATTATAGAAAAGCAAGCTAATAGTGACTTAGAGCTATTGCAGCTACAAGTTGCGATATAATTTGGTTATTAAAGGTTGGGCCGCAGGTGATGCGACGGGTGTAATATTGGAGGTTTGGCATTTGTAATTTAAGATTTAAATAAGAGGTGGGGTTGAGTGTTGGTAATGGTTTAGGTGAGTTAAACTGTGACCAAAAGGAGGGGTGAATATCCGACGGGTCATTAGGGGTGGTTAGGAAATGGTAGTCGCTTGGCACTTGATTTGGTGTTGAAAATGGAAATATGGTCTCGTCAAAGACTACATGACGTGTAATAATGACAGTTTTAGTGGAGATGTCATAGCACTTGTACCCCGTGTGATTGGAGGGGTAACCAAGGAAAACACACAGAGTGGATCGTGAATCGAGTTTGTTGATGGTGGTGGAAGGAAAGAGGGGATAACAAAGACATCCAAAAATACGAAGGTCATCATAGGATGAGGTTTTGTTATAAAGTAATCAGGTGGGAGATTTGTTTTATTTAATTTTAGAAGGAAGAATGTTTTGTAAATAAGTTGCCATTTGTAGTGCATGGTGCCAAAAGTTAGATGGTAACGAGGCTTGTTTAAGCAATGTTCGAATTATGTTATTTATAGTATGGATTTTGCGTTCCGCTTTTCCATTTTGAGGGGAAGTGTAAGGGCATGAAAAACGAAACACCATACCATTGTTAGAGCAAAAAGTATGAAAAGCTTTGTTGTTGTATTCCTTACCATTATCACACTGGAAGGTTTTTATGTTACGCTCGAATTGAGTGTGAATAAGATTATAAAAAAATTGAAAAATTATGAACACACTGGATTTGTTAGTTAACGGATAAGTCCACAAAAAATTGGTGAAGTCATCAAGAAATAGAATGTAATAACGGTGACCTCCCGAGCTTTGAACCGGGAGGTCCATAGATCACTATGTATAATATCAAAAGGCATAAATGTAATTGAGCGAGAATCATAAAACGGAAGTTTAACATATTTCCCAAAAACACAAGACTGACACAAACGTTTAATAGGAGAATTCTTGACGGAAATTAAATTGTCTTTATGCAGAACTTGTAAGGAGTCGGGGCCTGGGTGACCCAGACGCCGATGTCAAACGTCTTGAGAAATGACAACAAATGTGGAAGGAGATGTGACTCTGGATAAAGCAGGTAAGGAAAACGGGTAGAGATCCCCGGTGCTATCACATCGGAGGATAGGAGTCCGCGTCCGGGAGTCCTTCACAAGAAAACCAAAATTTTCAAATTCAATAGCAATATCATTGTCAGTGCATAAATGACGTACAAATAGCAGGTTTTTAATAAGGTTAGGGGCTATTAGGACATTGTTTAGGTATAAGGGTGGGTAGGGTGCTTTAAGAATGGTTTGGCCCGTTCCAGTTATAGGTATTTTGTAACCATTACCCACCACGATGTAGTTTTGTATGCCATTATTATTACAAGACGAGAGAGTACCTGACGTGTGAGACATGTGATTTGTGGCACCGGTGTCGAGATACCATGTCGGGTCGGGATTCAACGTCATGGTGTGCATGGCTTGTTCGATGTTTGTTGGAGTGTAGTAATGTTCTGTCATAGCAACTAATAGAGGAAGACCACGAGGAACCATTATTGGTGGACGTTGCATACGTGCTGAGTATAGATTTGCAGCAGTGTTTGCTGCAGTTAAGAGGGCTATAGAAGATGATTGATTAGCCTTGCGTGTCTTTTCCATAATTAGCTTAGACCTGGCCTCATAGAATGAAGGTAATGGTTGCATCTGTTGAATAAACATAGCTATAGAGTCATAGTTTTCAGTGAGACCTGAGATAACCTGAAGAACAAGTTGTTTTTTTGTAACCGGTGCATCCACGTTAGCCAACTGATTGGAAATCAACTTCATGGATTGACAGTAGGAGACATGGAGGGGAATGATTCTAGTTTGGTATTGGTAAATTTGTTGTGAAGGTAAAGGGCACGTGTGTTCTTGTTGTCCTGGAATATGTCTGCTAGATTTTGCCATGCACATGCTGTTGTTGCATCGGTATGAAGAATTGTTTGAAACAGGTCTTTAGAAATAGTTCCATAGATCCAATTCAAAACTATTGCATCCAACCGTTTCCATGGTGCATCTTTTGGTTTTGAAGAGGAGGAAGACTCTTCTTCTGCTGGTAGGATGTGACCAATGACATCAAACGCTCTACAGGTATTCTTGAAAACTTCTACCCATGAGAGATACATACCGTTCTCCATGTCAAGGGTAACATTGATATGGTTACGAATGTTGGTGACAGTGGTGGCGGAATGAAGGTGGTCGGGGTGGGTATCGGATTTGGGTTGCTGGCCATCGTCGGCCGGCTTGCCATCATTGGCCATGGTGATGGCCGAAGAAAATTAGGGTTATGGTGGGGAAGGTGGCGGGTAGGGTTAGGGTTTAAGTGATCAGATGAGCTCTGATACCATATTGGAAATTGGTTCAAAGTTGATTCCTTCTCATTTATCAATTATCATCATGTATATATAGATACAATAAAATAATATTAATTACACTTTACATCCTGAATAACATAATACTAATACTCTAATAGTAATAACAAAGATGCGATACTTATTTCTGCTTGTTTTCCATTATAGAACCAAAGCATTTTAAAATAGATTCGCCGTTTTGCAAGGGAAAAGGTTTTAGCAGGAGTTATAAAAATCCTAAAATGCAAAACTACTAATCACAATGGTTTTAAATATTAAGCAACATGGGTTTTTGTGTGAAAAAATACAATTTTTCGATTTGGTTTTTTTTTTTTTTTTTTTTTTGTGGTTGGAGGGTGGTTGTTGAAAGTATTTGTGTAAATACGTCACACTTATTTTTTTGAACGACAAATGTGTGACCTTACTTCGTAAGATATGTACTATCTTACCCAAACCCACTTATCTATTTTTCAGTTGGGACTGCACCCCAACCCTTTTCGTTTATGTTCCAAATCAACCTGTTTTGGATGAAAGTATTATTTTATAATATTTTTTCTAGTGTTTTTTTTTTGTAGCGTTGGTTCGAAGAAAATATATTGCTGGAAAGTAGAGTTGGGCTAACGGCTTTAAAACAGTTTTGGGCTGCATGATGGACAAGGCCCAAGGGTAGCTAATATGTTGATGGTTTATATACGCTGACTGAAGGAGAGATTTGGATGTAAAAGCTTCTTTGTTTTTTTAATCATAGTTAAATATTAGGTTGTTTTCCTTTTTTATTTGTTTTTCGATCTATGTAATTCTTTGTAACAAGTTTTCAATATTATTCTTTGAATTCTAACATTATAATGCTAAGAAAATAGTGAAGTGTGAGACAGCTTGAATGATTGAAGAAGTCAAAAACAGAATTAAATTAGGAGATGTGGTTTATGGTTGAGACTTGCTTTATATAATAATATCAATATTAATAAACACCAGTAGTTAGTTACGCAGGATACCGGTCCTTAAGCATTTATTGGGTTTGTTTGTTTTTGGATGTATTTATAATTGGCATTATTGATCATATAATGATACTGATTTAAGATGAAGACTTGATATGGAAGATAATAAAATTTTAAAAGTTGTAGAGATTGATCCCTAGAAAAATGTTAATCCTTTAGATTTATAACGACCAATAATAATATTTGGATTGTTGTATCCATCGTATTTGTTATAGAGGTAATGTTTGATTTGTTTAAACCGTATATATAAATATATAGTTTCATCAACCTATTTAAGATTAAAATAAAAAGATAAAGAACATTTCGTTTAACTATTTTATTAAAACTTGTCTGATACGATTACAATTTAACTAAAATCAATTTTATGATTTTAATTGATTTGACTTGTATAAATAAATAGGTTAAATGGATTGTTGGATTACACAATTTAACTTTTAACCATATCCAAGTTGAGAATGTCGTCTTTAACCGGGTATACATACAAATTAGAGTCGGATTTATCGAGCCAACGTATCATGTGATTATCATTACTAATCCCATTTTGTTAACTGAACAAAAGGTTTGTAGCTTCTTTTGTCTTTATAAAAATCCACTTAAGAAGTGCTTGAATTGAAAAGAAAAAAAAACTTTTTTAAATTATATTATTAAACTTTTTTTGTTTTAAAAAAACTAAACATATTGTTTCAAAACAAACCGTTTTATAAAATTTTATTAGTATAACTCCCAATTTCAATTATTTTTCGGTTTACAAAAAAACAACTTTTAAAAACACCAATTATAGTATTTCGTACTTTTAAAAAAGTTTGATGTTTAAAAAACAAGTCTTAATTTTATAAAATTTATTTATTTTGAAATAACACTAATAAAAATAACTTTTTCTTAATTTATTAAAAATTAATTTTTATCTAAAAAAATTAAAAGAATATTTTTAGTAGTTAATGTAATTATTAAATAGGAGAGATAAACAGAAAAAATTAATTTAAAGAAATGTAATGTTATCACGTCTTCCCCTAATTACTTTTTTATTATAGTAAAAATATTATAGTATTTTAACCACTAAAATTAGAAACTAAAATTAAATACTAATAATAAGGATGGTGATAATGTTGAAAAATTGAAATGAAATACTTAACACTTCATTAAAATGAGAAATTATTAGTTTCAAGTGTCTCATGGATGAACAAAAGTGTTTTTGGTTTCACTAAGGTTTTTTCCTGAGATGGTCTTACATTTACAGCTGATGGTGATTGATATACGAGTATCCTTTCAAGTAGATACCAACTTAAACATTAAGATTTAATGCTCGAATGATAAAAATAATTGAGTGGGCCAATAATCTATCCATTATCGAAAAAAAACCTTTAAATAAACACAATTACACATTATATTACTACAAATCATAAGTCTCTTAAACAAATTAAGCACCGTTAACCCCTCAAAACTCAAAATCAAGGGTCTAAATTTTAACAGCTCCTAATTAGCAAGTATTTCCCATATCAACTCCAAATCATACGACGTCATCCCCGCCACCGCCCAACCACCGTCCTCCGCCTCCTCGGCCACCGCAAACTCACCGGAAAAACAACAATTCTCACCCATCTCACCACCACTGCAACTCCCTCCGCCACCCAACGCCGCCGCCGCCGCCGCCGCCGCATCTCCGCCCACTTCACTACCCCCATCTCTCTCCGACCTCTTCTTCCCCTTCTCCCTCTTGATTTTCCGACAAATGGCCTCAATTTTGCCATCAACAGCAGCCCTCAGAGCACTTAACCTCCGTTCATCTCCGATCACCCCCACCGCCGGAAAATCCTTCATGTTCGGAAAATTCAATCGAGCGTATTCTTTTCGGAGCTTATACGCCGCCCGATCGTAAGCGTATGCCGCCATCTCCGGCGACTCGTACGTCCCCAACCACACTCTTACTCTGTTCTGCGGCAATCGGATCTCCGCCACCCATTTCCCCCATTGCCTCTGCCTCACGCCCCTGTACGATTTCTTCTTCAAATTCGTTGGTTTTTGAAGATACCCATTTGGGGAATTTGAGGAATTTGGGGAGAAATTGGTTGGGAGATTGAGGATTTGATCTCTCTGTTTGTGGTAGATTGAACACCCTGTTGTTGATGACTCTTCTAATGAAGATGATGATGGTGAAGAACAGAGGGAGAAGATTGAATCTAAGGTGCTTTGATTTCCGCCTGTTAGGATCAAATTCGATAGTGAAGATCGAATTGAAGTGGAGATGAATGGGTTGATGGTGTTTTCTTGCATGATTGTGAAATTTGGGGAAGATGATGAGCAGGGGATTATGGAGGACTGTGAAAGCTTCAAGTTTGTTAAAGGAGGAAATGAGTTGAATAATTTGTTGAATAATATTTCATTTGGACTTTGTATTTATAGGCAAATATGTTTTTGTGAAGAATTATATTTTATTTCGAATTTCCTGAAAATGGATTGAAGTGAAATTATCTTTTTGCCCCTCAAAGGTGTGAGATTGAACACAAATTCTTATTGGGGGATGTGTGGATCTTTGTTGTGTGGAAGTTATTAATAAGTCAACTAAATGAGCCCCATCTAACAATATTATATTATTGGTTCTCAAATAGTAATGTATAACTATTATAAAATAACTATTTAGTACAACTGATTAAAATAAAATACTCATTATATGTAAATAAAAGCAAGTTATAAGTTTAAGTTTCAATTTAAATAAAATATTTAAAGTTGAGTCAGTAGTTTTTCTTAATAATAAGTTTCCTTCTGATAATGTTAGAGGTGCAGTCTCAATCAGGAAATGGATAACACCTATCCAAAAAAAAGGTCGCACATTTGGAGTTAGGAAAAACCATTATCAAATAATATAATTAGAAAAACACCAAAAAAGAACCCTTAACACCTATCCAAAAAAGGTTGTAAATTTGAAGCTCTATTTGTGTTCATATAACCATGTTTTGAGCCCTTATAATGTACACTACATATAATTTTAAGATGTAAAAACCTAGAAAAAAAAATGTTTACAATTCTTTCAATACGTTTGACGATTTTTAACAATAGAATCCTTGGTAATGGAACATAGTGTTAAAAGGCAATTCTGAAGAGAAAAAGAACGTCATATGTATTGTCTTTACTGTTTTTTACCACTAGAATCACTCCTTAAGACGTTTAGGTCGATACCAAAAAAATAGATAAGAAGTATCTTGATTTCAAATCTATGTGATTCTTGTTTAAACGAGTTTGTTGACTAATAGCAATTTCTATTACATAATATGCAAATTTAGACATTTAGTATGTGACACCTCTATATGAGGATTATACATATCTATAACCTCTAATAAAGCAAAGTTTTTTTTAGTCACTTGTTATTCTCTTAACTTATTTTTTTGTCACTTGTTATTTTATAATACATTCACACATTAATTTTTCATTTAAAAGAGTGTTATAGTAATTTAAATTCTCAAACAAACTCTCTCTTATTAATTTTTTTTTATTAATTATTATGTTTCTCTCTCTTATCTATTTTTTTTAAATCAAACTAGTTTCTTTTTAAATAGATATTATAAAGAAAATTAAAAATAACAACATTTAATTAAAATCTAAATAACAAAAAACTAAAGTTTTATATAATATGAAATTTCTAGAACATTAAACATTTTTTAAATAAATTTTTTTAAAATCATTTTGTTTTAAAAAAAAATTATAAACAGGTAAAATATTTTAAAACAATCTTACTAAAACAAATAGAATAATTACTATGACATCCGGTAAATTTACGTTATCCAACTCCGTTAGTTCCATTAAGTCTTGCATACACGTGTCGTGAGCACACACTAGTTGTCGTTTAACGTTGGTGACTTAATAATAATTAATAATGTTAAATGGGTGATAATCTAATTGATAATGTGATTATGGTGTTATGTTTATGTGTTTATATGTTTTAGATATTAATTAAGAAAGTTTATCGCGTAACGTGGAAACGTGTTTATTTATTCGTATATCTTGTGTTTTTA
>BJCM01070352.1:0-16101 GCA_018326385.1 Flaveria bidentis
TTTTTTTATTGACTTCATCCGTTTATTCATTCAACTCACAGTCACAGATGAGACAGAAGGATTTCTATAGAATCCCCATCTACATTCACATTCGATTAGTAGGGAAAATTAGATATATCTTTAGCTCGTATATAACTAGTCAATATCTAATATCACATATACATGTCTTCAGTGAGTATCATGAGTCTCTCTATTCCTCCCCTACTAGAAAAGAGATGAGTACTCCTGAATCTCCTATGTCTAGACCACAACAGTTACCTATCACTAAGGTGGATACTTCTAAACCTATTCAGGATATCCATATGGGAGAGGCTCTCACTACAGCAAATGATTACATCATTCTGACCTCAACCATGGCAACACAGCCTATTAACAGTTCAATTGAGGTTGTCAATGAGCAGAAGAAAAGCGACAGGCAAGACCTCCAGGCTGGTGGTAAGAGAGAAGACTTTGGTTTAATTCTTTGATCCCCCAATGATTCTTCTGATGAAGATGAGGGGAATCGGAGACTAAAGGTGCAAAAACTATAAAAAACATGCACCTATCTAGTCTCCAAGGTTAGTCACCTTGAATCTCAAGTGACTACCCAACAAAATAGGGTCAATGATCAGCAACTTGAGATATCTTATCTTAAGGAAAAACTAGGTGGTAGACCTTTAAGAAAGGCTCAACCAAGAACATAAGAACCTGTGAGTGTGGTTGATTTAACATCTAGCTCACCTATGCAAATGGGTGATGCTACCAGAAAGTGGGAGAAAGTCATCACAAACATAGAACCAGGAAGTTCCTCATAGAATATGGATATGGAGGACTCACCATCCCCACTTGCAATTTTCCATACTTAACAACTTCCTCAATTTCACATTGATGTGGACTCTATAGACTCCTTCATTCAGAGTCTTTTTAAGGAAGGAATACCAAGGGCAATGTCATCTCCACCTCAAGGAATTTCCAACTACATCATATGGTGGATGTATGATGCCAACAAAAGAACCCTTATTCTTCAAAGAGTTCAAGGGCAGTAAGAAGTTTTTAACTTTCATACCTTGAACTACTATGAAGGTCTTAATGTAGATACATGATGTTGCTAGTTTTTGTGCTTAAATGTGAAAGTCTTTCATTTCTTACACATGTGAAATGTAATGATTCAATGAAATATAATATCTGTTTGATGTTTATTTGTGTTTAATTATTTCATATTATTATTGTGTTAAGTATAGTTCATATGTAGGAACTTCATATATAGGTTTGAGGTTGTTGTTCATAGTTCTAACTAAATAATGATTGAGAATTCGTTCAACCAAGTCGGGTGATTATTCATTCTAATGGACCATACATATGGACCATACGCATAAATATTTCATGCTTATGGACCAGTCCCACAACTGAACTAGGAGACTAGATCAGTCGTATGATTAAGACATAAGATTGACTTAGTCGCATGACTGAACCTTCAGTCGTGGGTATGACTCAATCGCATGATTCAGTCGCACGTTTGAATCATGCTAATCGTTCAGTCATACGAATGGAAACTACAAACCTATACATACCACTTAATTAATGGAAAAACATAGCACTTGAGAAACTTTGAGAGATATTACGAACATTCATAAACCCTAGCCGACCAGAACGTCCACGACAGCCAATCCAAGTTCAAAGTTCGATCTAGATCGATCCCTACTCATTCTTAACGTTTAGTTCATTGATTTATCGATGAGGTTATCATTCTCAATGATTGGATTGCCAGTCAAATAGGATTCCACACTATTTGATCTGATCTCACGCAGAATCCGTTAGTACTCCATACGTACACGGTCCTAACAAGTGGTATGAGAGCCTTGTCTCTTCATTTTGCATGGATTCAATTAGTTTTGGTGTTAAAACCTAAATTTTAATTCAAAAGAGTCACCACTTTGATTCTAAAGGTGGTTTCAACGTCTGCATGCATTAAAGTTTTATTTTCTCATTATACGACAAATTAGGGTACCCGGGAAACTCGTATTTGTTTCAAAGTGTCAAAATATTTGATTTTTCAAAAACAACAACCTTCAGTCAAACGATTGGTCCATTCGTACAATTGAACTCAATCGTATACTCCATCCAGATGACTGAACTCAGACGTATCACTCATTCGCACGACTGAACAACTCATCGTTTGATTCCAATCGTATTGTTTATACGCACGACTGAATCCAATCGAACGATTGAATTCATTCGCATCCTTCATTCGCATGATTGATACATACTCATAGCCCATTCTCACGAGTGAAACAGTCTTGTTCTAAAAGTACAATGTTTAAAGCAATGGAAGATAAATTTGTTGCATTTTCTGTCGGAAAGGACTCTCGCATCCAGAACCTTCTAGTTCCAGAGAATGAGATTGGAAATCATAATAAACCAGCAAAGCTAATAGCGTTAGATGATTACCCACAGTGGAAACATCGGTTTGAAATCTATTTAAATGGAATTGATCCCAATCTTTGGACATCCATTAAGACTGGTTACACTATACAGTAAGTGCTAATGGAGTCAAGTTAACCTTGGGAGGAATGAGTGAAGCACGGAAAATTATATTCAATCCTGAAAAGAAAGTACATGTCTTGTTGACTTTAGTCCATGCCGAAGGACATCTTCACTCAGTTCTCTGAGAACAAGCAAACGAAAAAGTTATGGGAAGCATTCGAGAAGCGATACGATGGAAACGCAACTCTCAAAGCACTGAAGGCTAAATCTCTCAAAAAAGCATTTTGATAATTTATCCTTGATAGGGAATAAGAGCTTGGATGATATTATTGACAGATTCTATCATCTGATAAGTGAGTTACACACTCATGGTGTAACAACATCTATGGAAGATAAAGTTTCAAGAGTTGCTCATGGTTTGCCGGATAAATAGGATTCATTTGTATCAAATTTGAGAGAAAACGACATACTTGTGACGTTAGACATAAATGATTTAATCTTGAACTTAAGGGAGGAAGAATTAAGAATGAAATACAAGTCAAAGAAAGGATCCAATGTTCAGAATCCTTCACTTTACAACTCAGTACCAACTCTAGCTGTTTCAGGAGCACTGTTACAAACAACGTTTGTGTCTAGTTCTTCTGCTCCTTCCTAAAATAGTACATTAGGAACCAAAACACCAAGGTCATATGGTACCCAATACATCAAAGTTGAAAACTAAGAATCTTGGTAATGTTACAGTGGAAGTTGCCAAAGAGCACATGGATCTTCTAGCGACAGTTGTACAATCTTATGATGGTTTAGTTTCCGGTAAGATTGGAAATTGTGATCTTGTGGATGAGGATTATGAGCATGTTGATGAAAATGAGCTAGAAAGAATGGACATAATGTGGGCCTTGGCAAGTGCTGTCAGAAGAGCAAAGAAGTTTTTCAAAAAGACGGAGCAAAGAAGTTTGTCAAAGAAGTTTGACAAAATCAAAGACACTTGCTTCAACTGTGGTGAAAATGGGCACTTTAAATGTGAATGTGTAAAGCCCAAGAAAACAATAAATGTCAACCCATTTCCCACATTCAACCTTCAAGACAAAGACATGATTGGAACCATTTCTTCAAGTAAAGGGACAAAGGCTATGACTACTCAAGGTGATGAAGGGAAAGACTGGTCCTTCCGCTTTGTTTCTTCGGCTGAATAAAATATTGCCTTTGTTGATGCATTGGATGATGGATCTTCTAGTGAAGGTGAGATCATTGCTAAGCAAGCGACATCAGATACCGAAGAAGATGTGAATGTGGTAAATCACTTAGTTAAGGAAGAGTTCAGAGCAACAAACTCAGATTTTCCAGTCATCGAAGAGTTTGATACGACTTCGATGGTTGACTCGTCTAATTCCTCATAGGTAAGTTCTAATGACCAATGATTTGATAAACATGCTTGTACTGAATATGACAAATTTAAGGAAAGCATTGATCTAAAATTTACAAGATTATTAGAACACAATGATCATTTAGTAATTGACTTACAACATTGCACTAAGGCCAATCGTATTTTAAAACAAAATGAGTGCACATACAAAGAAAAAATAGAACTTTTGGGAAAACAACTAAGGGAAACCGATGTTGTTGCTTTATTTAAATTCTTTGGAAGAAAAGAAAAAGGAAAAAGTAGTTTTAGAAGTCTAGTTGAACAACTTGGCTAGTTCTTCACACATAGTTCAAAACATAGTGAAAGAACGAAATAATGGTGAAGGTGTGGGATATAAAGTAGTTCTGTAACCATATGCAATCCTTCTGAATACTAAATGTAGACCAATAAATAACAACCTAGTTAAGGATTATGTGGTGTCCACTCCTCTGGTTAGTAATCCCGATTCTACAGGAAAACGTATGAAGAATAGCACTAAACAGAAGGAGTCTACTTTGAAATAAAAAGAAAAGATGTCTGTTGAATATTTTGATGATCAAATTGAAAAGGTTAATTTAAGTTCATGTTCACACACGTCTACATCTGAACCCAAAATAACTAATCCAGTTAACCAAAAAAGTGTTACACATCAAAGTCCAAATAAACTAAAGGTTAAAGATATTAAAAATGTTAAAAGAATTAATTTTGGTAAATAACTCGAAACATCTAAAAGAGAAATGACAAAACCCAAGCAGAGACATCTCACAACATTACCAAACTCAACCCCACATAAACAATTTCTGCAACCTGTAGAAGGGAGATCATGCTACAGTTATGGAAAACGAGGACATATCTCTCCTAATTATCCTTATTATCAGACGCCCAAAAAATTGAACTTTATGATGCAAAACCAAGTTTTTCTAAAAAGAGATCTAATACTCCACCTAAGAGTATTAGTGAACCTAAAGTTCAAACTATAAGCTAGTCGTTAGTTTATCACAAATACTTGGATTATTGATAGTGGGGCATCCAGGCACATGACCGGTAATTCGTCTCTCCTTTTTAACGTCAAACAAATTAAAGGGGGGCATGTATCATTTACTGGAAATAAAGGAGGTTACATCACTGCTAAATGTGAAGGGGGAAACGAGAAAGTGAAGTTTAACAAGGTCAACTACGTTCAACAACCAATCTCCCAAATCTGCGATAAAGGATTCAAAGTTGTGTTTGACAACAAGAGTGCTACATTTTGAAGAAGGATTATGTTATCCAAGAGGATAAAGTTCTAATGTCAGCTTCAAGATATAATGATATGTATGTCTTGGATCTATCAAAAATCTCCACAACTGAGACCACTATGCAATGCTTCTTGTCAAAGGCAACAGAGAGAGATTCAGTCTCCTGGTATAGGAGAATGGGACACATTAATCCTAGGAAGATGAATCATCTGATACAGAATGATCTAGTGAATGGAGTAACTGTCAAAAATTTCCAGCTTCCTGATTTTTGCGTTGCATGTAAGAAAGGGTAACAGACCAAGAAGTCTCAAAAGTTAATTCCTCTCGAGCTTCTAGACATGGATTTGTTTGGCCCAGTCAGTATAAAAGAGCATTACTGGAGATTTGTACTGCTATGTAGTAACTAATGATTACTCAAGATTTTATTGGGTGATGTTTCTAAAATCCAAATCAGAAACTTTTGAATCATTCAAACATCAAGTAACTACTTTGGAATCACTCTACAAGTTGAAAGTAAGGCAGATTCAATTAGACAATGGAACAGAGTTCAAGAAACAGTGGATGGAGGCATTCTGTAGAGAGAAAGGAATTGTACATCAGTTTATGTTTGCCTACTCTCCATGGATGAATGGTGTTGCTAAAAGGAAGAATCGTAGCTTGATAGAGACAACAAGAACAATGTTAGCCGACTATAAACTACCTATTCAATTTTGGAACGAGGTAGTGGCTAATGCATGCTACACTCTAAACCGAGTCTTAGTGGTCAAACGTCATCTTAAAACATGTTAGGAACTGCTCCAGCGAAGTAAACCAAACTTGGAGTATCTCAAACCATTTGGTGCACAATCCATGTTGTTAAAGAAAACATAGACTGGGAAGTTTAGTGAGAAGGCTGTAGAAGGTATCTTTATCAGATACAATATACAGATACAGAGAGTTTATAATAACTCAACAGGTGAGGTAAAAGTGTGGTGCAATGTTGATGTTCAAAGATTCACCACCCCCTTGCTAGAAAAGGACCTTTCTTCTTCCTTGACTATGATGGATTTTTCAAGTCCTTCATCCTACCTTCCTCTCTTCTTGATGATGAGTTATCTACTACAATGATGTATGATGTTCTGAACACTCCTCCACAAGACTTGACATCATCGGTTCTTTTAAACGATTCTTCTAGTCCTTCAAGGGGAGAGCTTGAAGTAAGTGACTCCTCCTCGGATGATGAAGTAGTTGAGACTACAAATGTGGATCAAGAGCACCAGGTTCCCGCTAATGAAAGTACACAAGCATCAGATCTTGATCCCTCTAACATTTTTGAACCACATACTCCAACAGCTACAGATTCTAAACCTAGGATTCAAAATCTAGATCCTTAAGTAGTTGTTCCCACCATTCCTGGATCTAGAATTAATGTGAATAATCCCCTGGAAAAGATCATTGAGGATGTTCTATCGGGAGTGAAGACATGAAATCAGCTATACTCAGCTGATTATGCCTCATTCATGGAAAAAGGATATCTTCATGATGGTGCTTATCGATGTTTTGAGTCTCACTTTGAGCCCAAATATGAAAGTGAAGCCTTAAACAATGAGGCATGGATTAGTGCTATGCAAGAAGAACACCTACAATTCAAGAAGTTAGGAGTATGGACCCTTGTGGACAAACCAAAAGGTGCTAAGGTGATTGTGTAACACCCAGTAGTTTAGAGTCAAAGAAAGAAAGAATAAGGTGAAGAATAAGAAAGAAAAGATATTTTACCCAAGTTGAAGGGCAAAAAGTGTAAGAAGGACAAAAGTTAGAAAAGTTGGTGAGTAAAAGGTGATAGCCGCCCATCACCTCCTATACACCATGTATTTGTCGGATTTTTGTGGAAAGGAAGAAAGAGAGAAGAAAGTTTCGGTTCTTTGAAGAACAAGAAGGAAAGGTTCAAATTCAAGATAAGAATTTGTGTGTGTATAATGTTTTTGACTGGTTTCATCCTCGGTTGTGTGCTTATGTATGTTGTGTGTGTTCGGTTGTGTGTTTTTAGTGGGTTTCTAGGTGAGACCTTGTAGCAATCGGGCTTTGAAGGAAGTCTTACCCAAAGAGGTTGCTAAGGTGAGTTCTAGAACCCTTATTTTACATGTTTTAACTGATTTTGGGGCTGCAAATGCATGTATGAACTTTTTATAAAAATAGGGTTTGATACCCGTATGTATGAATATGTGTATGTTGCGGGTATGGTGTGAGTTTGGACTATATTCTTGCTTGATGATGATATGGTTGTGTTTCTAAGGCTTAGAATACATTATTTAAGCTTAAAACATGATAGATGGTGTTTAGGGACTGAATTATGATGTTAAGTGTGCCCTAGGCTCCTCATGCGCCCAACCAGTAGCTCAAACGCCTAAGTTTTAGAATAACTGCTTAAGTGTGACAAATGCGAATGAGCATTGACAAATAAGGATGAGAAAGTCAATGCGAATGAGTAAGTCAATGCAGATGAGAAAGTCAATGCGGATGAGTAAGCCAATGCGGATGAGAAAGTCAATGCGGATGAGAAAGTCAATGTGAATGAGTAAGTCAATGTGGATGAGAAAGTAATGCGAATGAGTAAGTCAATGCGGAGGAGAAAGTCAATGCGGATGAGTAAGTCAATGTGGATGAGAAAGTCAATGGGAATGAGTAAGTCAATGCGGATGAGAAAATCAATGCGGATGAGTAAGTCAATGAGGATGAAAAAGTCAATGCAGATGAGAAAGTCAATAGGGATGAGTAGGGAAATGCGGATGAGTAAGTTCATGTGAATGAACAAATACGGATGAGTAAGTTCATGCGAATGAACAAATGCGGATGAACAAAAAGAATTGAGGATGAACAAAAACCAATGCAGATGAACAAAAAGGAAATGTAGATGAAAACTTAGAATATTTTTTGACTTTTTGTGGAAAAAGTGGAATTCAGGCTTTGACTTGGGAGATTCTCGGGGGTTCATGTAAGTTGACTTTTGAGGTCACAGATGATCTAATGGGCATTATATGATGATTTTATGATGTATGGTTGATGCTTATGCATGATGGTATGTATGATGTATGTTATGTATGTATGATGCCATGTATGATGTTGTTGACTATGTATGTTGATGTTCCTTACATTGTATGTTTATTTTCCCATGGCTTTAGGTTGAATGTTAATGAATAAATGAAAGTATTACGTAACTTAAGGTGGAAGATAATGAAAAGAGAAACATAATGAAAGAATGCATGCATTAATGAACGAAAGAAAGTAAAGTAAGTCTTGCAAGACTTATATGTGGAAACACGCCCAATGAAGGGTATAGTTCAACAGTGTGTGGGTTAGCTACCCTAGAAGGATGCACACCGGGGTCTTTCTTTGTGATTGACCATTTGTATAAAACCTTTGTCGCTTACCCTAGATACTGTGGCAGGCTACTGTGTACCATGACGAGGGGTCTATGATAGACCTCGGCCTAGTATCCGCTTAATGCATGACGGTGGGTATAGCACATGACAATGGTACACCTGAATTTACCCTAGGTACTGTGACCAGGCTGTTGTGCGCTATGACGGGGGGTCTATGATTGACCACGGCCCAGTACCCGCTTTATGCATGACGGTAGGGTAAAAATGGTTTTGATGGAATGAAAAGAAGTAATGATGAACATATGAATAAAAGTAAGAAAGCATGGATGAATGGAAGTAAATGAATGAATGATGAAGATAATAATGATATTATTCATGTGTACGTATGATGTGTGATCACTTGCAAATGTAAAGAACGGTTTTAAAGAAAGTAAAGTATGTTTTACTTAAAACTAGAACTCACTCAGCAATGCTGACTTTTTATGCATTTTTCCCGTTGGCAGGTAAAGTTGCTGAGGATGGCATGAGGCAACTACTTTGCTATTTTTGACGGCATTCTTTTGTTTAATGTTTTTGCATTGTAATGCGAACAAATGAATTGTGTAACAAATGTTGTATTATTTTGCATAAGCAATTTTAATGAAAATGTTGCTTTTAATGTTTCCGCTGCAACGTTTATTTCAAGTTAATGTAATTATATGTTTTATGAGCGATGAATGGCCAGCTGTAAGCGTCCCGGGAATATGGTTTTACAAGTTGGTATCAGAGCCAAAGTTTAGGTGAAACAGGTAAATTTTCAAAATAAACCTAAACATAAACTGAAAATGGGATGGAATGGGAAGGGATGCAGTCTGAGTTGCTACGTGCCATCAGGTATTTTCTTAATGATAACCAGTATTATGTGTGCATGTTATGTAGTTTATGTGTTGCTTGTATATTTAGATACTACTGTAGTCAGGATAGGTAATGCTTGGGGTATGAAGAGTAAAATAAGTGGCCAATCACAACTGGCCACTTAATTAGGGACATATTATATTTGACATAAACTAAGTTGTTCCCTTGAATGACCGTGTTGGTGTTTGTATCTTTTAGTGTGTGTTAGAGGATGGCTGGTGGTAGATCATCTAATGCTTCGCGTGGCGGAGGTCATGGTGCTAAACCATAGGCTACGAGAGGAAGGCCTAGAGCCGAAAAGGTGGTTCATGAAGAACGCGAGACCCCTCATCCAGAGGGTGGTGATAAAAGTGCTAACTTAAGGACCTTAGTAAAGGAGGCTGTAGTTGAGGAGGTGCATTAGGTCATGCAGACGATCTTACCATCTGTGGTGATTGAAGTGATAAAAGGTATATGGTAGGGGGAGAGGAAGGAAAGGAGTAGACCTACGGGCAAAAGGAGGCAGCCCGAGACTGAAACGGTTCTCTCCGATGATGAAGAGGAGGAAGAAGAAGAGTCTGCGTCGGAGGTTGCACGAGGCTGTAACTACGGGGCATTTCAAAGGTGTAAGCCCCCTACTTTTGATGGTAATGGCACTACTGCTGCTACTCACCAATGGGTGAGGGAAATAGAAGTTGTTCTGAATATCAGCGAGTGCGAAGAAGACTAGAATGTGAAATTTGTTACCCACTCATATGTGGACTCGACTCTGTGTTGGTGGGAGAATATAGTCCAAGCCGAGGGTAGTTGGGCAATTGCGAGAATGAGGTGGTCTGAGTTGAAAAAGTTGGTGATTGAGGAGTTCTGTCCTCACTAGGATATGGATTAGGTGGAAAGGGAATTCCTGCAACTAGAGGCGGGAACAATGTCACATTAACAATACACCACCAAATTCAATGAGATTGCACGTCTGATGCCGGATCAAGTGACGCCTTTGTCACAAAAGATTAAGAGGTACATTCAGGGTTTGCCAACATATTATTCGTAGCCACATGATCACTGCCCGACCGAGCATGTTTAGGTCGGCAGTTGATTTCACAGGAAGGTTGTATGACGAGCGAGAGGTGGTGGTGGTTGAGGTGAGCAAGAAGGGTGGTGGTGACCAGAATTGGAATGGGAAAAGGTTTGGTCGGGGAGGTGCCCCGACAAGTAACAAGAAGGCACGGGTGGATGACCACCATGTGGTTACACCTGGTGCAGGATTGAAGAAGTATGGCAAATACGGAAGAGAGCATATCGGTGAATGTAGGTTAGGATGAAACTTATGCTTCAAATGTGGGAAGACGGGGCATATAGCAAAGGATTGTCATACGGTCTTGCGAGACTGGTGAAAGGGATCACTTACAACACAACAACACAAAGAGGAGAATAAACTAAAACTTAATCAAATAGTGAATTGGATTAACCACAATATATGATACTAAGAACACAAGTAATTTAGTAAGAGACAGAACAAGAGAACAAGATACATAAGTGTATGATTTTCAAGAATGCAATATATTGCTTTCTCAAGTTCTATTATAAGTGTTACAAAGCATGAAAGAAAGTTACAAGAACCTGAGATACTTATACTACAATCCTACAACTAGCCACACTATGAAAGCCAGCTGGATACAATTGACTAGACACAAAACAAAATCAATTGTAGATTCAAAAGGCAGATTGCCTTTTGACTAGTGACTATAACATGCCATAACACACCTCCTTATCTATTACAAAAAGGATAAAGTACATGAAGTACAAAGTTAGAGAATTAAGACCTTAATATACAGTTACCAAAAGCATGGACCTTTTTCACCAACTCATGTAAGTTGGTGACTTTACAGAGTTGCAGCGGAAAGGGTCCAGCTTTGGAGGAAATCTGTCTTCAAGAGTTGAGCTTTGGAAAACTTTGTCTCTGAAGCTTTGGAAGACTTCATCTTTGGCTTCGAAAGATATTGGTCTTGGTATTGGAAGATTTCACACTTTGAATATTTCTGTTGCATTGTGAAACTTCCAAAGCATTCTTCTTCAATGCACTTGTGCAACATGCAGGATAGACTTTGGATGATTGGGTTCCATCAGCCTCTTGATATATTCTCTACAAACTCCCCCTAGACTAATGCTACCAATACACTTAGTAGACTTCAGATATCAATAGTCCTTATTAGGATAATCACAACTCCTTTCTTCATGAGGTGATCAGGATCATTCAGACTATCAAAGTGTCTTCTCATGTCAAAGAGATCATGCAGAGGTAGATTGAACATGTCTTTCCATGTGTAGACATCCTCAATGCCTTGATCTCTGATGACATGCCATCTTTCCGGATTTGTGGTGTATGTCCAGGACAAGATGGGTCTTCCTGATGCTAGAGGAGCTGTTTGAACAGGAGTTGATGTAGCATCCTTTGGCTACACATCCTTAGGATGTTCTGACTCATCCTGAGGTTCAGAAAAGGATGCATTCTTCTTCTTCTTTGGCTTTGGCTTTAAAGGCATCCTTTTCTTTCTCTTTGTTTCTTTCAACTAAGAAGACTGGTCAGTAGCACCTGATAGATCTTCATTGTCTTTCTTAGTTAGGACTTCCTCTCTCAAAGGTTCAGAAGGAGAGGGAGGTTGACCCTGCTGTGGATAAGAAGATGAAGCTTGTTGAGATTCAGTAGGTGGTCTGGGTTGTGTTGTCTCTGGTTGTTCAACCTTAACCTCCATTTCAGATGGAGCTTGACTTGGAGGGGAATGTAACTCAATTAGCTCTCCATTCTTGATCTTTTTCTTGATCACCCTGATATGCTTATCCGTAGTGGATAGAGACATGGACCAAGTCTCCTTCCGGATAATCCATACAGCTTCAAGATGCTCATCATCCTCTATCTGTCAGCAGACTTCTTCATATTCTTTTGGATGATGGCTCTTGACTTAGTTGCTTCTTCCCTTAGCTTTCTTTTGGTTGTCATTCTTTCTTTGACTATATCAAGCTCAAGGTGTTTGAGGTACTCAAACTCTACATAGTCATAGGTAGTTGATCATCTTGATCATGTCTTCTTCTATATCTACTTGAGGTTCTTGTTGAAGCACATCCTCTTGTGTAGAACTTTCTTGAACTAGGGAGAGAGTGCGCACATGCTTGTAGAGTCATTTCTTTTTTTTGTCTTCTTTGATTTGTACAAGTAGCTCTAAAACTTTTGTCTCTTTCTTCTCCTTTGACCTCTCCATGTCAACCAGTTCATTCAGTTCATCTAAGGGGAGAGAAATGGCATTGTCAATGTCATAGTTCCTAGTCTGCAAGTAATTTATCCTGATTGTCATTAACTCATCATCATGAGTGTTTGGTCTGGTGGCAGCCCTGATTGTAGTCTCCATGAGTCTTGTAGACCCAAAAGAAGAACTTTCTCCCCTTAGCTTCCTTTTCCTCTCTTTTTTTCCTCCTCAATTTCCTCACATGTCATCTTTCTTTTCCTTTTGTCACTCACTTACCTTTATGACTAAGGGTGGAGAGAGCTTTGGCCTTTATTGCTTGATGTTGCTTTTGAGCTTTTGCCAGAGAGAGGTTGAGGGCACCTTCACCACAAGGTGTCTCAATAAGGGTATGGATCACTGCAGCAGTTGATGTTGATGGAACTGGGCTCTCAGATTCTGCCACTTGGCCTTCAATCAAGGTTTCCCCTATGAAACTAATATTAGGGTCTGCCTCAACATCTAGTTGACCGATGGCATAGCCTGATTGCCTTAGTAAGCTAAACTCTGCAATGATCCTTTCTTGGATTCTTTGAGCCATTATGTCAGCTTGTCATGATTGGCTTGGATTGACAAGTGGCATTGTGACTAAATCCAAACTTTAATAGAAGTTCAGGGTGTGAAAGTTAAAGATTTCTTGTTGCCCTTATACTCTAAGAAAGATGAGGGCTTTTTTGTTGCCATCATACCTCCACCCAATAATGTGGTTAGAAGATGGTGGAGATGACATAGCCTTTGGTATTCCTTCCTCAAACAGACTCTGTATTATAAAGTCTATTAAGTCCATATCCATATGAACATGAAGAAGTTGTTGAGTAGGTAAAATTTCAAGTGAGGATGGTGAGTCCTCAATGTCCATACTCTTAGAAGAACTACTAGGTTCTATGGCATTGAAGACTTTCTCCCCCTTTTTGGTAGCATCACCCACTTGCATAGGTGAGCTAGGAGTTAGGTCAATCACCTCCACAGGTTCTTGTGTTCCTGGTTGAGTTCCTCTTAAAGGTCTCCCAGCTAGTTGTTCCTTAAGATATGAAATCTCAAGTTGCTCATCATTGATACTGTTTTGCAAGGTAGTCACCTGAGATTCAAGGTGACTGACCTTGGAGACTAAATAGGTGCATGTTGTAGACAGTTGTTGCACCTTTAGTCTTAGATTCCCCTCATCTTCATCAGAAGAATCATTAGGGTATGAGATAATTGGAGTAGAGTCCTCCATCTCATCACCAGCTTTAGGTTCTTGGCTACTGGTTTTCCTTTGCTCACTGACAACCTCAGTTGAGAAGTTAGTGGGTTGCGTTGCCATGGTTGAGGTCTTAATGATGTAATCACTTTCAAAAGTGAGAGCCTTTTCCATATGGACATCCTGAACATGTTAAGAAGTGTCCACCTTAGTTGTAGGTGACTGATGTGGGATAGAAATAGGAGACTCAGGAGCATTCATCTCTCTTTGAGTAGGGTAAAGAAGAGAGAATCATGATACTCACTAAAACCTAGATCTTCATTAGTATAGAAGTCAATGTTAGGAATTGGTTGGTTGAGATCTAAATGAGGGGGTTGGTAAATGTCCCTAAAGGTTGATCACCTGAGTGTTGAGAATCAGAATGATGGCTTAAGGTAGTTTGGGTTATGAGCTCATCAGTCTGAGCATGAGGAACCTTAGCACTGATCATAGAAGTAATGGGAATGGTTTGCTCCTCAGGAGAAGTGGGAGCTCAAGCGTCCACTTCTTCTTGTGTCGGTAAGTATATGGGGGACTCCAAAGACTAAATAGTCTGAATAGGGGTTCGTTGTGTTTTCTTTTGTAGGTGAGGTTGATTTTGGCTGTTGAGGTGGTTGTGAAGTAGAAGGTGTGGTTTCAACACTAGTTGGTGCTGCTAGGTAGTCACCTTAAGCAATGAGCTCTAACATTTTTGGGACTAAGGTTGTTTCTACTCCAGAGAAGCCAACAATGGGCTTTCTCATTATTTTGAAGATGTTGGGCTTCATCTATGCCAATTTAAGAATATTATCTGTTCCCATTAACTGTGAGCCCAGTTCACAGTTAAGAATGTATTGAACATATCTAGGGAACATGTGATACTCTAAGGAGTCCAAGTTTTCAAGTAAGTTAGTATAAACAATATGAGAGTACCTGAACTTGACTCCCTGAACCATCCCATGGACTACGAAGGAGAGATCCTTAGGAATCTGGTCCCTTCCACCATGCTTGTTTGATAAGCTGTGGATAACCACATGGAGCAAGAATTTCCATTTGGATGAGACCTTCCCTTTCCTGAAGGTCTTTATAAGGAAATCTCCCTCATATCCCATCTGCTCAAAGGATTGGTTGACAGCCTCTTAGGGAAAGAACACCTCACCTTCTTCATCATCCAGCTGAAGATGCATGTTTATGATGGCCGGAGTGATGAAAACTATTCTCCCCTGTACTGTGGCAGACAATGCCTTCTCCTCTTCCATTATGACCTCTTGCCAGGTCTTCTAGAATTCTAGCAGTTGATCCTCATAGAGAGGAGGATCAATGGTCAGGGAGGTAAGATAGTTTGATAAAGCTTAGAAAGGGCAAACCTCTGAGAAATGTGAATCTTTCTTAGAGTTTAACAGAGCAACCTGATTATGTTGTCTATGTAACAGCATGGTAAAGTTTGGATCACTTTTGTGAAGAGGGTTGGCCATTGTGAGGTATCTTAAGGATGAAGAAAGAAAGAAAAAATAATTTTTTGAGAAAAATTTGGGGTTTTAGGTTAGGAGGAACAAGCAGATGATAGAAAGAGGGGGAACCCGTTAGGTTTATATGTGAAAAAGGATTTCACATAAAGTTTAATGAAAGAGGATAAAATTTGAAATTTGGATGTCGGTCCCACCTGTGAAAATTAGTTTACTTTTGCTCAAAAAGCTTTTGAAGGTAAATTATCTTCGGAAGTTTTAATGAAAAAAGATTCCGTAGCTAAAATGACTTCGAAAGAATTTCCTGAGAATTTTGAAAATTTTTCTTTGGAAAAGAAAAATTAAGACTTGAATGCTTTGTTCACAGAAGAAAAAAGTTTCCGAGAGTTAATTTGCTTTGGAAGAAGAAGGTCCTTGAAAACATATAAGTGTGTAAGACAAGTATTTAAGCTTCGGAAGATATTTCAGAAATTTCTTCCGAAGGTAAATTTCTTAGACAGTTATTTGTTTTGAAGGCATGTTTTTCTTCTGAAGATAAAAACCTATCTTTCGAAGGATCAAGAATTTTTCAAAAGTCTAAGGAAAGTCTTCAAAAAGATTTTCATCCAAACAAAACAAGAGCTTATGAAAGTGATGAACTAGTCAACTTAGGACACACAGATTTTAAGAAATTATAAGAATGAGTTTTAAGAAAAATCTACTCAAAATTGATCATCCCAATAGCTAATATTAGATATTTAAATCTCTGTTCATCTAAAGCTTTTGTAAACAGATCAGCATATTATTCATTTGTGTGAACTTTGACTAGTTTAATTAATCCTTTTTCA
>BJCM01070357.1:0-12768 GCA_018326385.1 Flaveria bidentis
TAAGAGTCTTGTATTATTGAGTTGAGAAGCAATATATAAAAGTACCTTGAAAATTACTTTATGTGTTCTTTATTACTTACTATATTGTGATCAACTCTTACTGATTCTATCCTTAACCGAGTGTTGTTCTAGGTGAGTTTGAGAGAAAACATTGTGTTAAGTGACAAACATCGATCCTGCATAATTACATTAATTTTTTCTATGTATAGTTAAACGGCAGTTTACAAGTTAATAATCGATTGTTTCCCTTTTTTTTTATCAATTATGTTAACATTTTCTATTCATAATTATATTATATTATACTAAATTTATATACCGTTAACTTTTTATTATATTAACCTTTTCTATTTATATTTATATTATACTAATTATATAAATTTAATATAATTGTAAATAAAAAAGCTAATACATATATATAAAAACTTATGTACATGTATTAACTTTTTCTATTTATAATTATATTAATTTTAGACATGAATAGTTAAACAACAATTTACAAGTTAATAAACGATCATTTTTTTCCTTTTTTTATAATTATATTAACTTTTTTTATTTATAATTATATTATACTAAATTATATCATTTATATATTATTAAGTTTTTATGTACATGTATTAACTTTTTCTATTATATTATATAGTTTTATATAAAATTAAGATAAAAATGATATATAAGTTTAAATTGTTTGAACTTTATATAGTTCATAGAATTTATATAATTTTCATAATATTTAAAGTTTAGAAATAACAATAAAACTTATATACTTCACAATTTTTTAACTTTATAATATGAATACTTACAAATGATACTAATCTAATCTATATTGAAACGAGTAACGGTTTTATTTTGGAGTATGTATTGACTATATCTTTGAAGCCTTTTCTCGTAAATTCTTTCCCACGCAGTCACATTATTACTTTTGTGAAAATTCCATAATGGCGTTATGAAAGGCGATGGATATTCACCCTCTAAATGTATAGAGACGTAGTGGCAACCATATACATGTGCAATAGTAATAAATTGGTGGTACATGAGTTCATGCGAACCTATCCATAGCGGAAAATAAGTCACACTTTTAGTGGGAGATAAGCATTAAAGAATCATATTAATTCTGTTAGCGATCAATATTACTGTGTAAGGCATTATCATCCGGTGTTGATCAGGAGCCGGACTCCATTGTAACCATGATAAAGTATGTTCTGTCTCATCATATGAGCTAAAGAAAAGATTTGTGTATAAATTAGAATTGTTGTGTAACCCGTTTAAATACTCATACCTTATGTTCAGCCAATATTCTTCACCGAATCCCAAGGAAAAAGAAATTGCACGAAATCCACAATTATTATCATTGTTTACGTTCTCTATATGTGTTATATATGGATGGAAAAGGGAGGCGATACATGTTCGTCTTGTACGTGCAATCTAAAATAATCACATACGGGAACACACACCATATTTTTAATAAAATGGGGTTGACAAAAAACAAATTATTTAATTGATTTGATTCGTCATCAGTAGTAAAATCATAGATATATCAGCCCATCTGCAAAGATTGGAGAAGTGCTTGCATTGGGCCGGTTCCAACTTTCGTATCCTTGTCCATGCATCATACATGGTTTCAATTGTGGATATATTTTTATCATTATTTTCTTTTAAAGCCATAAGAATAACACATGGCTACAAATTTTTTCTTGTAAGATCTTCCACCAGTGCATACTCTTCTTTAGATAATCTTTTTGCATAACCATGTCCCTCCAAAAATTTAGAAGGTTCATGGTTATATTCATCACACACAACATGTATTTTTCAACCTCCATCTTTTTCATGATATTTTGCTATAAGTTGAAATGGACATCCTGTCTTTTTTGTTCCTAAATGTGTGGTTGAATCTAATGTTGACTTGTATACATCACCGCGATCGCACATTTGAAATGCCTTGTTGACTAAGCCGTAAATAGTCTTCTTCATTCGTTGTGTGATAATAACGTATCGAAGGGTACTGCAGTATTTTGCACCCAATCTATTAATTTTTCTCTTGTTTGGTACACCTAATCATTATAAAATTGAGACATTATTGACTTCAATTACGATAGTGTGTGAATAAATGAATTTGAATAATTATGAATTGTGAATTGCGAATTGTGTATTTTGAATTTATAGGCATCTTCCGGTCACTTTATTGCTTATCTACAATCTGACACAAAACCTGGCACAGTTACTATAACAATCTGGCCCAGTTACCATAACAATTGCTTATTGTAAAGAATTGATACATATTTCCTTATTTTCTTTATTTTTATATTTTCATATTCTATTGTTTACAATAACCCAAACAAAAATAAAATTATTATGCAAAGGAAAACTAAATTACAATTTTGCATAACTAAAAAAATTATATTATTATACAAATAAAACTACATTATTAAATACATGTTATTATTAGGGGTCTTCAGGATGATCTTGATATGGAGGTATCCATATTTGATTATTATGTTAAAACCTCCACCTAATTTGTATATAATCTACAATCATGTCCATTCATATAACATGTTCACGATCAACAAATCCGGACATAAGAACCGGGTCGTTTAACCTTGCCACATTCTCAGGGGTGAGAATGTGTAAAGACTCGGCGAGTTGAGTAACATATGTACCACCACAAATATGTCCGCTTTTCTTTATACCCGCGGAAGTAGTAAAATAATCAGCAAGCATATATGTCAGATTACCAGGCCTCTGTTTAATCAAACAAAATAAAACATGAAAATCCTTTTTAGTCACCCCACCACCGGTCATCCTACGTCCAACTATAGTATGACCAATAACGCAATAAAGATATCTATACAACGGATCGTTCATTCTTGTAGTTTTCGTTTTATTGTTATGCATATATTGGCCATCACCAATTTTTGCCAAAATATTTCATCATTTAATCTTCTGGAAATTGCGTAAGACCATCAAATAAACAGATTGATGAGTCTCTTAAACTGTATATAAACCCATCAAAACACCAAACTCAGACACAATAATTACCCTCCCCCCCCCTCCCGAGGAAGAAACTGATAGCATCATTATCATTGTTAAAAGAAATATATAAGTTCAATGACATTAATATATATATATAATCCAACTAGATTGATATACTTATAATTATGGTTGTTCGAGTCGAAATTAATGTGGAGAAAAACTCCAAATTGTGGGCTACTAATTGTAAAAAATCTGCTCCATGACTCATTCATCATGTTACAAGCACGAGTAAATCCCCCAACATCAGGTAATAAGCTCTAAGATATCGAACGTGAAGCCTCAAATTCTTTATCTAAAAGCTTTTCAACCCTTTTATATTCATCTGATCCTCGACGAAACTGAAGCCATGGATGATTCGAAGCACGAACTGACGTTGTATCTTGACGTGAACTTGAAGCCATTACCTAAAATAATTACAATAAGTGTCAAAATAATATATATATATATATATATATATATATATATATTAAACTATATTTTATTATAATAATAATAAACTAACCTTTGTTTTAAAAAGAAAAATAATGAGAAGATGATTAAGGTAAATTTCGTGAATACGGTGAAGATGATGAAGAAGATGATGTGAATGGAGGTGAAGAAACAAGATGATGGTGAAAAGGCAGGTAAAGAAAATGATAATCGTGGTATAAATTGAGTGGGTTCGGTTCAAAGGCTAGCAAACAAAATTTGAGTTGTCAAATCATACACACTAAACGACCGTTTACATAAAAGTAAATGACCATTTACTTTTAAAAAATTTACCGTTTACAGAGTCAAAAACGACCGTTTAAGTAAAAGCAAATGACCATTTCCATGGCTCTAAATGACCGTTTGTAGCGGCCTAACCGACCGTTTACAGTGACCTAACCGACCGTTTACAGTGACCTAACCGACCGTTTACTTTGTGGTGTCAAATCAATGGTGTATGAAACAGAATCCCCTTAAATTATTTGTCGTGAAAAAAAACTATAAATCTATTATTTAGTTTGTTAACTTATGAATTTACTTTTAATATAAAGCATAGATTTGAGTTTCAATAGGCTTTGTGTTATGCTTTAAAACATTTTATAATAATAAAAAAATATTCTTTACAATATGATTACTTTTTCATAATAAGTTATTCAAGTTTTTAATCTTTTCTGACCGGTTTACCACCAATAAAATGTATGTTTCATTCATCGGTTCAATTTTAAAAAAAACATTGGTTATGATAAGTAATGAAGGGTCATGGAGAAAGAGTTTGTAAAATAAGGGTTTTAAAACGGAAATTTAATTAAGCGGAGAAGATAATAACTTTATGGTCGGTTAGACAAGTGTTTGTTACTATAGCCCCACCGCAAAGCACGGGTCTTCTTACTAGTTATCAATATAGAATTTGGTGTATTATCTTTATCTAAAATCTTTTGCATGTTTACATTCATTTTATTATTTATATTCAAATCTTATATTTTAATTATCTTCAAAGTTCATAGTAGAAGATTGAATCACAAAAATAAAATATTATGTTTAGAAAAATATGTTTTTCAAATCTTGTAAATAGTATTATAACACACACATATTTACAAGCAAACATATCTATAAACTTCATTAGCAAACACACACATTTACATACAAACACATGTATAAACTTTATAAGCAAACACACGTATACAAATATATGCATATATAATTATAATATATGAACTAATAAACGTGGTCTCTAATCTTGTCGAATTATAGTAGAGATGAAGATGATGAAGCCAAAATGAATATCGATTGAAACTTGAATCTTGACGTCTAAGCCTAATGATTAAATCTATTGAATGTAAGAGAAATGATAACAAACACATGTTGAAAAGGAGAAAATAACATTATCAAACCCAAATTAATGATGATAGGATTGGTTGATTTAAACCGTACTACTAGACGTTTATAACTAATACATTTTGAAATGACATCAACCGTTTAAAACAATATTGGTTGTTGGACGGTGTTGCCACTTGACAAGTTGTAATTTGACAAATAACCTTATTTTCTTTTGCCTATTTTTTTTCAATGCATTAAAAACTTTAGGTGGGAGACTTAACACCTAAATGGGCATCATCATTAGTATGATGTAAAACCACCACACCTCTTCCCACCCACATATTTCAATCCCCATTAAGAATTTATTATTTTTATTTTTTGGTTGTACGAATTGATGACTCGCTTATTTATATTTATGTTCACAAGTTATGCTCATGTCCTTGCCACATAGCCCGAAATCAAAACACTAGTTACAATTTTTATGTTTTAAAAACAAAATTTTCCATTTTATAAAAATAATCATGAATCTGACATCGAGTGATGTGAAGATATATTGTGTGTGAAAGTCAGTTGTCAAGCAAGATCTTAAGATATTATCATAGAGACTACATATGATAAAACTTTTACTTATCTCTCTACTAACAGCCAATATTATTATGATACTGACGAGCGACATTCGAGGTTATTTAAAATTGATACTTAAGGTGAAGTATTGGATATCTAATATTTTTATATTTGTTAATTTATCTTAAAATTTTGGGTATTAGAGTATTTGATTTCGCATGCGTTCAGATGCACTTACCCTAAAAGATCGTATTAATTAAAACAAGTATTAGATTTATAACCCGCGTAACGTAGACGGACAATTCATTGTATCTTAGGAAAAAAAAGGATTAAAAACCAAAAAATACCTCAAAAAAATTCTAGAACAATAACTACACTTCACATAATCGAAACTAGGTGGGTTCATAGTCATTAGACGTGCATTATCATTGAGGCAAACACCCTTTTTGAGTTTAACTCCTACGACTAAACCCTATAAACACATGTTAATTCCTAAGAAAACAAAAAAAAATGTATTGTGGTCCAATCATAGCTTGCCACATGACAAGCCAATCAATTATAAAAGAGAACTGTTTATACAAGAAACAAGTAGATAGAAGAGTGGAACCAACTAAACATCATGATAACATGACCAAAACCATAATGAAATAGAGTTGGAGCTTGATTATATGACTATATGGGTTGGAGGTTTTGATATGACTGGAAAATATGATTGTATAACTTGTTAGAGAATACATGTTATCACGTTCATAAAAAAAGCATACTCAATAAGATAGAAGCTTAAAATTTTATATCATTCGGTCACTAAGTACTTTGATACAAAACCCAAAGAGAAAATTGTACTCACAACATATCAGATTGATTGGATTTTAGATTCAAAAAGTTGAAATACCACTCGGTCTTTAAATTAACTGCACTTAAAGCTAATAAACCTCAAAGACTCAGATTTTGAAGAACTATAATCGACTATGCCTCTACCCATTGATAACAACAAGATATCACAACAAAATTTTATAGATTTTTTTTTTCAAGTCAACGTCACATGTACACACTCATAGTCATTCAAAACAAATTCAATCAAGCAAAAGTTAAAGTGTGTTAAATAACAACAAACATGAAGGAAAAATTATCAAAACTAGAATAATTCCACACGTGCATTGCGCGAGGAATAATGCCATGGATACGAATGTCAAAACGTGAAGATAAAAAATATTATGACGACTATCACTCCGACATGGAATTCTGAGGCATTATGAATGAAATGGAAGAAATAACGTTAACAAAACAATAAAAAAACCCAAAAAGGTTCTTGAAAAAAAGAAAAAATATGTTAAAAATGGTCATGCTAGGTCTTGAACCGATACAACATAGACTCTATTTGTTAATCAAAGTTTATTCCTCTTTTTATCATCGGTGGTCATCAAAAGTGGAGATGAGAATATGTGGTAAAAAATAACTTAAGTTTAAGGAAAATAAGAGGCAAGAGTTCAATGTATGCAAGAGTTTGTTATTATATAAATAGATAATATGTATTTTGGTCTATAACTCTGCTCCATAGGGATTTTTTTTGTCCCCTCAAAAGTGAGCATATTCATAAAGAAGACTAAGCTTACAAAGCTTCGGTCACCAATCCAATCATTGAAAAGTGTTATGAGGACATAGTCAACGCCAATTATATTAAGCCTTATGGTGTTAGACGGCTAAGTCCTTGGCATATTAGATCTAATGGTAGGACTTAAACGGTTAAAAACTAAAGGCCACAAACACAACACGTGTACTAGACGGTTTTGCCTTGGCTTGTAGATGACATCATCCTCTATAGTTGGCATGTAACACCTTAGACAAATCTCATATAGTTTTTTTTTCCGTTTTGACAATACACAAGAGATACTGGGTACGTTGTCACCACCTCAAATATCACTAACGTGTTTTGAGCGTATTGGATGGATTATAAGAAGACTACACAATTAACTGTGCTTTAGTCGGAGCAAACCAATAATGTATCGATTGATGTTTTTCTGAGAAGTTTTCAAGTAATCAAAAGCAAATCCGTCAACAAAAAATATTTATTTGTAAATGTGAATAATATACCTGAATGATTTACAAATCATATTTTTACATAAGGCTATGAATATAGAAAAGGCTAAAAATTATTTTATCACTAAATTTTGACAACAAATAATTATATGCAACTTCGATTAATATTTCGTTTGGGCACTAATACATGATAACTTCGCAAAGAACCAATTTGTGTCTGAGTCTAAGCTAATAAGAGTGATATATCTGTACTCAAAGGTGAGCGTTGGACTTATGTAATAATGTAAAACTATGAACTTTTTATAAAGGGTTAAAAATAAGTTTTTAGTAAATTTTAACAAAACTAAGTATATATAACTGTGATTAATATAGCTTTTATTCATCGTATTTACGCACCACTACATGATATCTTTGTAATGAACCAAACCACGTGTGAAACAAACCTAATAAATTATGATCAAAATTGTAGGTAATGAACAACAATTGATTATGAAAAGACAAAGGTTAATAGACAACAATGTCTTTGTTTGAACATGTATAGAAGTGTGAACTGAAAATGAGTTTTTCACTAACTTTGAACAAAAATAATTATATGTGACTCTTATTAATATAACAATTACCCCCCAAAACACTAACAATTAACAGATAATATAAAAGAATACATATTCATACAATTTCATGTAAAATGAATATAACAAATAAAACAAAGAATAGCCATTATCACTGAGTTCTGATAACTAATTGCTCAAGGCATTTCAAAAGTTCAATACAAGAATACTAAGAACACATGGCTTTTTTTCCACCAAGTACACTAACTGATCATTTTATCCTCCATCTGCAGCTGCATAAAATGGTCACACAGATATTTAACAAGAGAAGTGAAAATATTAAGCTATTTAGAACATAAAAACGACCAAATAATCTGATGAAAGATAAATTAAAAAAAAAAGATAGGATTGTCAACTTACCTGTTCATTGAATTTAGGACTGGTATTTCCCCAAACATGCTCAGCTCAACTCGTTTGCATCCCTAAACCTAATGACATCTTTATAGAATTTGATATGCACAATCCTATGAAATTTTTTATCGGATGATTTCAAATACTCATTCCGCATCCGGATAGGTCATCCGAACATTTTGCTGGTGTATAGGGGTTATAGTCATTCTTGACTAAGTAGTCAATCATGTGAGATTACAATTTTAAATGCGTTGGCATCGATGATGACAATGATGAGAAACAATTAGAATGCAAAAGGAGTGATATTTAAGATTATTGTGTGACAAGTGAAGATTAAATGATATCTATACGAGCATAAATTTCCCTTTAAACATTTTCTGAAAATAATCTATTAGAGCTTACGGGAACGAGGAAAAATGAGGAAACATCAGGTAAGACAAATGGAGAGTGGTGACCGGCAGTGGAGGTTATTATGGTGCCTTGCAATAGGGAAACCCGATGAAAATTCATCAGGTGAGGAGGAAATACAAACAAAAAAGTGTGGTGTCCGAGGAACTCGAAAACTCCACCCCTAAGCAAAAACCCGGAATCAGGACGACTCTGGTCCCTTTACCCAACGACCAGGTAATGATCAAGAGAGTGCCACCGATTTGTATACAAGTTTGAAACCCAGCAACAAAAATCGGTTTGTAAACCAATTTCAAAATAATAAAAACTGGTTAAACCAATATAAGACATTTTAAGGATTCTTGACGATAAACCAATTTGAGAAAAACCGGTGTGTACATATTAAAAAAAACCTGTCCGGTTTAAAAACCGAACCGGTTTAAAAAAATAATGTGTACATATTAAAAAAAAAACGATCTACACATTGATTTTTTTTAAAGACAAGGGTATTTAAGTCTTTACAAACACGCCTCGATTATTTCCCATCACAATAAATTTTTTAAACCAAAAAAAAATCGATGAAAACGAAGAACGAAAGGGGGCAGAATCTCCCAATTAGGGTTCATATCACACCTCGAACAAACCCAAACGCGTTAATCACAACCCTAAGAAACACATATAATCATCTACCAAAATCATCACCAATTCATCTTCCACAAACAACAATTCAACAACAATCATCAACCAAACGAACACATCATCGTTCTAATCAACAGATCGTTTGCAATCTTCATCGATCGCGAAACCCTAGATCTCATCATCGGAGAATTGATCGGCGATGCGCGGTGGCGGAGCAGCAGCACCACCGCCGGTGACAGTTGGATCTCGATCGGCCACCGGAGTTAAGTACAGAGGCGTGAGAAAACGACCATGGGGGAAATTTGTTGCAGAAATCAGAGATCCGTTGAAGAAAGCTAGGGTTTGGCTCGGCACCTTCGCGTCACCGGAGGATGCTGCTCGTGCTTACGATGCTGCAGCTCGGAGTTTCCATGGCGATAAAGCGAAAACGAATTTTCCGATAACAATCGCTCAAAACCCTAACGTTGATGAAAATCTGCTATTAGATCGACAAACAAAGGATAATATTATCGTACCTCAGAGGCCGACTTGTAGTAGTTTAAGCAGCACGGTGGAGTCATCCAGTGGACCGCGGTTGTTGACGACGGTGGATGTGGTGGTCCGGCCGCGTGTACGGCGTCCGGCGGCGGCGGCGGCGGCGGTGGAGGATAGTTGTTGTGATTATTGTGATTCTTCGTCGTCGGTGGTGGTTGATGAAGAAGGTGATGGTGGTGATATTGTTTCGAGTTTTGTACGGACAACATTGCTTCCGTTTGATCTGAATGTTGCACCTGAGAATGATGATGATGAGTTTATCTGCACAGAGCTTCGTTTGTGAGGGTTAACAGCTTGCTAATGTGAGTTTTTTTTATGTTTATCTGCAAGAATTCAGTTGTAGTTGTAGTTGTAGTAGAGAAGATGATGATGTTCATTGAAGATGAACATTGAATTGTTGTTGTTTGTTGGGTTACTTTGTGTTTAGTTGTAAACTTGATGTAGTTGTTGTGTTAAGAAATTATAATTGTGTTTATGTTCTGCATGTATACTCTTGTACTGTTTGTATGTTTGTTCTTTTTTCGGTCCAGTGATGGTTTCTTAGGCTGTGTGTGATCAAGCCGAGTCGTATCATAGTACTAACAACTTGAGCGCAGGCACGAGGATGGTTGTATCTTGAAACTCGGGGAGTGGTCCTGGTGAAACTGACGGGTTGGTTTGGGGGGGTATCGGGTCGTACCAACTACGCCTGGTAAAATAGACAGGTTGGGTTGGGTGCGTAACGGGTCATCCCAAGTTTGGTAAAAATGTATTGTTCCGAAAAGTGATCAATTGCACTAAACGAGTTTGGATTGAAACCGGTCATTGATGATAAAATGATAACTTTTGTGTCAAAACTCTTGTGTACAATGGAATACACTAGAAATAAAATTCATCTAAGTTACATTTGTTACCCCATAAGAGCATTGGGTATACTAGCATGAAGAGTTAGGGTGATTGCGACATACACTTTATCACACCATATACGGTCGCCGCACTTGTTTATTATATGTACATTTTTGTTTATTATATGTACATTGTGAGTTGGTCTATATTTCAACGTAAATTTTATTTGGAGTAACATCAAATATAATATGTTTCAATTTGACAATATAATTTCGAGTTACTTTATATTCCGACGCTGAATTTGTTTGGAGTTGATTGTAGTCTTCACATTACATATTGCACCACTGCAACGCGCAAAGGAATAAGGAATAAAGCCTAGATATGATGGTTATTTTAGTTGGATTTGTTTAAGAACAAAAAAATGAAAATAAAAGTTGTAACAAGTTAAAGAATTTGTGTCACACATTTGTCAAGACTAATTTATTAACACCTTCAAACTTGGTGATTTAAAGCAAACACCGTCCTACTTGGTGATTTAAAGCAAACACCATTAGGACGGGGAATTCTAACGGGGCAACGCCTCTAAGGGGTTTCAAAAAGGCTAACAAACCTGGTGAATACAAGTTGTTGATTTGTATGATTGATAAAATTTTTTTGGGAAAATGAGTGGCAATCATGCATCAATGGCAATTTGTATTCTTACATTAAGAGGTAAGAAAAATGGAAAATTGTGTTAAATAAAGAATATGACAAATACCATAAAAAGTAATATACTTTCATTTCTTTTTACAATTATTTACATGTAAAAACACAACAAAATATGTTTGCATGTAAAAACATAACATACTTTTTATTTAGTTTCATAAATGTTCTCAACAGTATTTGCATATTAAAAACTAATATACTATATATATTTTCACATAAAAACCCCTTAACTCGTTTAAATTATGTGTCATTTAAGTTATGGAAACAATTATATTAAAGGACTTTTATGTGGAAACACAAAATTTATGTTAGTTTTTTAAGTGCTAAATTGTTAAGGGACTTCTACGAGACAAGATAAAATATTATGGTTTTTACGTAAAAAATTATATATGAATTTTTTATAAGAAAAAACTGAAAGTATATTTATTTTTTTATTGTATTTATTTTAAATAATGTAAGGTAAACAAAACTAGGGGCTAGTCCATAGTCTTAGGTGTCGGGCTATGGGCTAATTTGTACAGAGCTCACAACTCTGCAATACACGCTCTATATCTTAAATCATAAGGACTCTGTGTTACTTTTGAGTGTTTGAAACATTTAAATGTGTTTATTTTCATAGTTTACTAACATGCACCAATATCTTGTAACGACTTCATATGTAGCAATGTTATTGAAATTTAAGTGTATGATATGATTAAAATTTATTCATTACATTGTTTATAGTTCAAAAACTATTTAATGGTAGTTATCAAATACACCATTGTGAATCGATTCAAACGAGCTAGTCGGTTTCCTCTTGGAACGAGTTGCAGTCATCATCGAGCGTCAAACTAACGATTGATGGTTGAAGTCCGTCTAAGGTATGGAGATACTTGGGATATGAAAAGGCTTGCCATTGAGCCCGAATTGTCATCACCATTAAAAAAACATTTACAATTTACACAGTCAACATTTTCTAACTCCCTAATGTTGACTGTATTGCTCGCATGAATGTTTGAACAACCAATTTCAAAGCACCCTGTAGATGTGCACAAACCGGGTATTGGGCCGGACCTGGAACCCGGTTCAAACCGGGTACGAGCCGCCCGGTTTTTTTGGGACCCGGGTATTGATGAACCCGGGTTCGGGTACGGGTTGGGTTGGTCACCCTTAAAACCCTACCCGGCCTACCCGGTTAGGGTCGGATCCAGACCGGGTCGGGTCCAAAACCGGGTACAACCGTTTTTTTATTTTTTATTTATTATTATTACAATTATTATTATTATTATTATTATAACAACATTAAAAAAACATCTATAACTCATTA
>BJCM01070360.1:0-16468 GCA_018326385.1 Flaveria bidentis
TTACAGCATCTGCATCAGGTGCCACACAAGCAAGAGAGAGGCGGACCAAGAAAAATCAAGATCAGGGTGCCTCAACATCAGCCCCGACTGCAGGAGAGCATATGATTCAGGACAAACGTAATGATTAGATGTTTATGTAATTTTAAATCATGTGTAATTGAATCATGTATTAAACTTGTGTACATAATGTTTATATTTATTTAACACTTACTATCTTGATTATTGACTAATGGTTGATGTGTTTATATGTTTAAATCAAGCAGCTCATTCATCTCAGCAAGATGATTACGATGTTGCTCTCCTTCAGCAGATCAAGTCTCAACTCACAATGATACTTGATCTACAAGGGATCGTCATGAGGTCTGTGAGTTACACTCTTGAAGAAGGAGAAATAATTCACGACCTTACTGATGAACAACTGGCTGTGATGTTCCGACTGAATCCAGATAAGCTTGTGAAGGATGCTCCTACTATTGACATGGATAGTGACGATGAGTTTAATGATGTGGATAAGATTGAGATTGAATACGTCACAGCACAACATTATCCGAGTATGCTGACAACAAGGTAAATGTAGTCCCTAATCTAGTTTAACGATATAGGCATATTTTGATGATCTAAATGTTTATGCTATCAATAGAGAGAAGGGAATTGAGTACTTCAAATTCCCACACGAACTGAAGACTCTACCCGGTTTTGAGCTTAACCAACTGGCCAAATTGAAGGTGTTATATGCTGACCCTTGAAAGATGTCAGGCTGGTTTGAAGCAGCTTAGAAGAGAGAGTACCACACTAGTTGGGTCAACTTCAAACCTCAACAAGTAATGAGGTATATCAGAAGATCTGAAGTTGATGCCATTACTGGAAAGCCAAAGATTATGCTAAAGTGGAGTCCTATGCGCAGAATGTCGAGAATCCCTCTAAGGGAAATGCCTCAGGACTTCACTCCACACTTTAAATGGTGGTACTACGATTGGAGAATAGGTAAGGCGGTCATATTTTTTAACAGAGATGGAAATATGGAAACAATTAGGGTGTTTGACCCAATGTGGCTCACTAACTTGTCGGCTAATGATGTTTACACCTTATACAAGTGGCCACTGTTCTATGATGCGCAAGACATTGTACAAGCCCTCCAGTTTCAAAATGTTATAAGGCTCTATTTCACATTTGAGATACATGCTGGAGCTACAAGAGAGGAGAAGTACAAGAAGTTTGAAGAACTGATGAAGAATGTTGAACAATAGAGTAAACTAGGTCCAAGGGGGAGTTTGTAGATACGTGTGTACCTAGTTTAGGAGCTCAAATGTAAAATCTCTTTCATGTCTTACATATATGTAACAGAATGGGTACTGAATGAAATATAATGTATGGTTATGCTTATTATGTAGAATATTTCATTGCTTATTATGTAATAACGCATGGTTGAACTAACAATATAGGTTTATGGTTGTTTACATAGTTCTTAGTCAATAATGGTTGAGAAATATGTTTAAACTTAGACATGTGAAGTTCGTATGCGAATGGCCCATGCTAATGGACCATACGCATGAATAACTTCATGCTAATGAACCAGTCGCACGACTGAACTAGGAGACTGGATCAGTCGCACGATTGTGACATGAGATTGACTCAGTCGCACGACTGAAGCCTCCGTCGTGAGTATGGAACAATCGTATGACTCAGTCGAACGACTGAACCATACTAATGGTTCAGTCGCACGAATGAGAAACCCTAACCTATTTACGTGTGATTCAGTCGATTTTAATATAAAAATCGTGTTTTTCACTCAAAAACGCAATCTTTTTGTGTCAAATAGTGTTTTTGACGTCTCCAGGTCAAAAAGTTAATGTTTTTTGGCATACGACAATTAGGGTTCGTGAGAAATTCATGTTTTTGCGTCAAAATACCTTAAACCTTCGAATTCTCAAAATTCAGCAGCTTCAGTCACACGATTGACTCAATCGCATGACTGAATCCATCCGCATCCCTTCATACGCACGAGTGGACTCAGTCATTAATCCATTCGTACGATTGAACTTCCTATTCACAGTGTTCATCCGCACATGCCCATTCGGACGACTGAGCCATCCATACTTGTTCATTCGCACGTCTGGGACAACCGCATTGTTCAATCGCACGAAGTTATCAATCGCATTCCTTCAGTCGCGCATGTAAAACAGTTTGTTCTAAAGTTCAAAGTCGATAGTAATGGAGGATCAATATTCAACGTTCACCGCAAGGAGGGATTCAAGGATCCAGAATCTATTGCTTCTGGAAAATGAAGTGGGAAAGCACAATAAACCCCCTAAGCTCATAACGTTAGATGATTACCCATAATGAAAGCAAAGATTCGAGATCTATTTAAATGGAGTAGATCCCAATCTATGGGAGTCGATAGAGACAGGGTATAGCATGCCTGTAGGTGCAGATGGAGTCAAGCTTACCTTAGGCGGCATGACTGATGGCCAAAAGGTAAAGTACAATACTGAGAAGAAAGTATATGCACGACTGAAATAGGAGACTGGATCAGTCGCAGGATTGTGACATGAGATTGACTCAGTTGCACGACTGAAGCCTCAGTCGTGCAGATGGAACAATCGTATGACTTAGTCACACGACTGAACCATACTAATGGTTCAGTTGCACGAATGAGAAACCCTAACCTATAAATACCACTTAATTCGTGGAAAAACATAACAATTCGAATCCCTCCGTACTAAATCGTACCCTAGCCGTCCAGAGACTTTAGAGAACTAGTTCCAAGTTCATAGATCGCACTAAATCGTATTCCAATCGTTCTTAACATTTAGATTCATTCTAAGATCGATTTTATGTGCGTTCTCACTGATTGGATAGCCAATCAAATAGGATTCCACACTATTTGAGTTGGTATACACGTAAATCAGTTAGTACTCCATACGTACACGGTCCTAAAAGATTCAAATGAACAATATGCTGACTTGTTCACTAAAGCTTTTGATGAACAAAGATTTAAATATCTCCTTATAGCTATTGGGATGATAAACATTGATTAGTCTATCTAACTTAAAAAGGTTTTTAAATGTGTAATGTCTTTTGTCATAACAGTCTAAGTCCTGTTACATTAAGCTAAAATTTTCTAAGTATGGGTTTTTTCGAAGTAAAATTAACCTTTGGAAGATTCTTGTCATATCTTCTGAAGCAAAATTTCTCCATGGGAAATCTTCTTCTCGGAAGAGTTTTTAGTCTTGAAAGAAGCGATTGATTGAGTATCAGATCTACTTCTGAAGCATACAAAACTCTCCATTCGGGAGGCACATTTTACTCCTTGAAGTAAGAAATTTACCTTCGGAACTTAAATTGGCTTCGGAAGAAGAACACCTTAGAAGAAGATTACCCTTGGAAATCCATTATACTCAGAAGAAAATCTTACTGTGTAATGAAATTCATTGGGGCTCACACAGTAAAAAGTAATTATTTCCTTAATGATGTCAAATTTTTTAAAATGGTTTTAAACCTTACCGCCACTGTCACATCTTACCCAAACCATCTTTTCACCTTATCCACAACCCCAAAAACTGCCATTCCACCCATTTAAACAATCCCGACTCTTCACTTTAATCTTTTTACCAAATTCACTGTCTAAAGCTTCCTTCACCCCAAATTCACCCTGCTTAAACTTGTGTCAACATCTTTTTTCATACATTGGCACTCAACCCTCAACATAACCAAGTTGCACTCCTTAACTCTACCAAGGATGTCGACTTCTCTCATATGCTTTCTTACCCAATCTACCTACTTTACCGCTCTGACTGTGAACCCCACCATTTACTTGAAGCACATGGAAGAATTTTGGGGTAACGATCAGATAGCACTCCTAAACGGAATTAGGGTTATTAGGTCGAGCATTTCTGGCCAGCAGTTAATCGTTACTGAACAAGTCATCCGGGAGCATCTGGAGCTCCATGATGAAGTCGCTCCTACTATGTTCCCTAAATTAGACCTAAATGGGATATGGTGGAGATTTGAGTAGATCTACAGTGTACAAGTTCAATTTCTCCCACAACTAGAAGTTTCTACTTCATATTGTTCTCCATTGTTTGTCTATCAAGTCTGGGGGGATGGGATCAAATCCCATATGAGCTAGGCTGCCTAGTTCATGGATTGGTGAAGAGCCTCCTCTTCAACTACTCAAGGTTTGTTCTCACTAACCTCATGGGAAACCTTTAAAAGGACATATTTTTATGTATCCTAGGTTCATCCAGCATATCATCCATTATGAGTTGGACAAGAGTAAGCTTGTCTGTGCAGCTTCCCTCAATTGAGGCCGACCATCTTCAAGATCTTGAAGAAGGTGCCAACCAATTTCACTGGAAGGCAAACTGCACTTCTTCCGGGTATGATTGAGCAAATGGCTTCTTGTGACATGCCTGTTTACCCCACAGGTGATGAACGCACACTAGCAACTACCCTTAATTTTCTAGATCTTCCTACTCACCCCATCAAACACACATATTAGAGACGCAAATGAAACCTTTCTCAGTCTGCTCTAATTGAGCAAGCCCCTCCTGTTCAAAGCAAAAAGACTATAATAGAACCCTGGGCTCCCACCCAGTCTCAGGTCTCAGCATCTTTCTCATTTAACATCAATATGGAATTTGAGTCTCCTCAGTCTCAATTCCCTGAGCCCCAAACCTAGGTCACAAGCCCTCACGATGAGTCCCAACACTCTCCAGAGAAACCAAAAAAGAACAGCCCCACCAAAGGCTCAATGCCAATAAACATTGACTAACATCCCGGGTCAGTAGGCTTCACTTCCTTATCCTTTACTGAACTTTTTGTTAGAACTGATGAGTAGATTATATCGCTTCATGGCAATGAAGTTGATCCACAACACCCTCTATCAGATCAATAGATCCTAGAGGGACCTCTTGTATCTAGTACACATTAGTTCAAACCAACTAAGGTGAGTCCCACGGATGTGGAAGGGACTCATGTAGATTCTGCTGCCACTACTGAAGGAAACTTATTAGATCCTTAGGCCAGTGGTACCATCTCTGAGACTGAATCTACAACAACTATGCTTTTTGATGACTCTGAAAGACAGATCCTTAGGGAAGGGAAACCAGGGTGCCAAGAAACCACATCTAGTGGTGAGGGTGAACATACAAGGTATGTTACCTCATCTCCTCGTGATTCTTCAAAAGAAGATGGGGTATTATGCAATGCACAATTCAAGACATACTTTCTAAAGTCTCAAATTTTGAATAAAAGGTTAAGACTTTAGAGGATAGGTCTGCCACTCAGGAATCTCAAGGCTCAACTAGCTGAGGAACAGATTGAGAATCTGTCAGGCATGTAGCTATTCAGGACTCATAGACCTCACCCTGTAGCTCATCTAGCTCTCAAGATGATGCTACCAAAAAGGGGAGAATGTTCAGAGAGAAACAAGAAAGGAACCACAAAGCCAAGCTTTAACTTCTCTATCTACTATATACCCTTCTACAACAACAATCTTTCCTAAGCCTCCTCAAGTTGTCCTGCAAATGGACCCAAGGATGCCTAAAGATCTCAACAGGATCTTCTCCAAGTTTCTATTGAGATCTTCTTTAGATCAGCCTAGCAGTGATGTGGCTATGATTTACTTTGGAGCTGAAGAGCTTCAATGGCTAAGTGCACCTTCTATGACTGTGGAAGAAGTTGGTCAACCTAAGGCCCAAATAGAACCTGAGATTCATTTTGAAGGGAAATAAGGACCGATGGCCCAACAACTGAAACAATTGGGACAGATATTGCATTCCCTTAGACTTCCGAAGCTGAAGTCAAAGTCTTGGAAAAACAATTTCAATCTTCCGACGTTAAGATGGAAGCTGCAGAAAGCCTGTTCTCATTGTCTGAGAATCTAATAATCATAGATGCAATTCTAGAGCTGACATTTGAGGTGAATAATGTGGACTTTCTCAACCGACCCCTAGCTCAATCAACTTCATTATCTCCATCTTTGGACGTCTAGCACTTCCAATGATGTTAAAGACAAGAAGTAGATGACTGAGGAAGAGCTTCAGGAGGAGGAGAGGATTGAGAAACTAGAAAGAAAAGGTAGACTCCCAACTAGGAAGTTTCTAGCTTCTAGCTCCAAAGCAACTATAGCAAACCAGGAGGCGGTCAACAACAAGAAAAGGGTGGAGATCATTGACAGGCTCATCAAACTTGGAGCTATCACTAAAGATTTACTCCTAGTATCACTAGAGGAGTTAGTATAGCTAGAAAAGGCAACCATGCTGCAGATTGAGAGAAAGGAGGAAACATCAAGGTTGGCCTTAGAGGAGGAAAGAGAAAGGAAGAAAAGGGAAGCTGATCTGCAGCTTAGGAGGGAAAGAATAACTTTCTTAACCTCCAGGGGTTTCTCTCTTCAAGAACTATCTCCACACAACAATGTCACAATCCTATGGCTCTTCAACAAAGAGTTGGATCAGCTGATGAAAGAGAGGAACAAAGTTGTAAAAGAGAAGATGAGGGAGAAGAAGAGAAAGAAATAAGAAGTTGGGGTCATTGCTTCCAAGAAGATAGGTGTGAAGGACTGGATGAAGGATTATCTCCAGGCTAACAACTTCTCTGGTAGGAAAGTGAGACATATTTCTGAAAGACACTCCAGGGAAATGTCATTGACATCAAGGCTGACATTCGCTTGGGAAAAAGAACATATGTATAGAAGAGGACAGGGGATGATCTTCAAACCAACACTTCAACCCCAATCTACAACCAAACTCAACCCCAACCTCAACCTAAGCCTTTCCCATCTCCTTTTCCTATCAAAACTAAACCCACTTCAGAACCATACACCCCTGAATCTACACCAACCATTATTCCTACCTCATCACCACAACCACCTCAACTTATTACCCTTCAACCCAAAACACTACCCAGAACCCAAACACCTCTACCTTATAGGTTGAAGTCAGAATTCTTTGGATACCAAAGGCTAAGTGTTGAGGCACCTTTGAGATATCTTAAAATTCTCTTCACAGTGATTAGGTGATACATCTTGGGGTTGGCTTGATATCTTGCAACTTCCATTCAAGTAGCTCCTTTGGCATCAGGAAGACCCATCTTATCCTGGACTTACACCACGAATCTAGAGAGATGGTATGTAATCAGAGATCAAGGTGTTGAAGATGTCTACACATGGAAAGACATGTTCTATCTACCTTTCCATGATCATTTTGAAATAATAATACATTATGAGAGTTTGAGTGAACATGACCATGTAATGAAAAAATGGATGATCATCATCATGATGAGGACTGTAGATATTTAACGTCTTCAATTATTTTGGTAGCATAAGTCTAAGGGGGGTTTTTTAAGGTTTATGTAAAGGCTGATGCACCTAAAACATCCAAAGTCCTTTTGTGTACATGCACTGAAGTACATGATTAGAAATGTTTCGCAAGTTCTTCACCATGCGCTAGCAAATACTCTAAGTGTAAAATCTTTCGAAGCCAAGACCAACATCTTCTAAAGCTTAAAGGGAGGTCTTTTGAAGGTTCAAGGACAAAGTCTTCCAAAGCCAAGAAGTGAAGACAAATTATCTTCCGAAGACTCTTGAATACACGCTTTTAGCTGATGTACTTTACCATAAAGTTGGACCATTATCCGCTGCAACTCTGTTCACAAACTTTCACAAGTTGGTTAAAAGGTCCATGCTTTTGGTAAAATGTACATTGAGGTCTTGAGTCTGTGCTTTCTACTTTATGTACTTTTATCCTTTTTGTAATATATTAGGATTTGAGCTATGGCTTGTCATAGTCACTAGTCAAAAGGCAATCTGCATTTTGACTTTACATTTGATTTTGTTGTCTAGTTCAAATGTTTCCAGCTGGCCTTCAAAGTATGGTCGACTGTAGATTGTAGTATAAAGTATCTCAGGTCCTTGGAACTTTCAATGTATGCTTTAACACTTATAAAAGAACTTGAGAGAAATATACAACATTCTTAAAAACCAACTTACTTGTTGTGTTTGTTCCTTGTTCTGTCACATGTTTTACCTGTGTTATAAGTAACATACTTCTGTGTTAAATAGTTCCTTATTTGATTGTTAAGTTTTCTAAACATTACTCTTCTTATTGTGTGTTTGTGTTGTAAGTGACCAACCCTCTTAAATGGTCCCTGATGGTATGGATAAGTAGAGTGCTATTTAAGAGTTGAAGGAACAATTAATCTAAGTTCCTATATTGATGTTACCTGAAGGAATAAGGATTAAGTGGTTTATTCAAACACCTTGTATTCTAGTTTGGGTTGTAGAATGATGCAACCAGCAAAAGTCATAAACTATACATTTAGGCAATTGATGATTCATGAAGCCAATTATCCTACGCATGATCTGGAATTAGCAGTCGTGGTTTTTGTGTTAAGGATTTGGAGGCACTATTTGTATGGAACCAAGTGCTCCATCTTCACAGGTCAAAAAAGTTAAAGTACTTTTTTGATCAAAAAGGATCTCAATATGATACAAAGAAAGTGGTTCGGTTGATAAAGGATTACGACTGTGAGATTCACTATCACTTGGGCAAGGCAAATGTTATTGCCGATGCGCTTAGTCGTTAGGATAGGCCTGAACTTATTCGGGTTGAAGGCTTATTAGTTGATAATGACACTTGATTATATGAATAAGATTAGAAAGTTCAAGATGAAGTCTTGAAAGAAGATCAAATTAAGTCTAAAAGAATTAGGGGACATACTTTAGATCTGGGAGAAAATACCCTTGGTCTTAGGACTAGATTAGGAAGGATGTGGATTCCTCTTACAAGGATCTAAGAGGGAAGATTATGAATGAAGCTCATTAGACTAAGTATTCCATTCATCCCCGTGCTATGAAAATTTATGTATGAGTTATCTTAAAGGCTGATGCAAACAAAAGAGCTCTCAACATGCATTCTGAAGTATATGGAAGTTACTTCAAAGGATTTGATAATTGCACAAAGAAATTCTATAAGTGTCAAATCTTCTGAAGCCAAAGACCAATTCTTCCAAAGACAAAACAAATTCTTAAAGTTTACATGGCACATTCTTTTATGCCATAGGAAAGACTCATCACTATTGGCTTTAGACAGAAAGCATGAATCTTCTCCAGACGGTGATGTTTCTTGCATGTCCATCTTGTACATGTTCCCTTTCCTGGGATTGAGAATAATCACCTTGGACTTGAGAACAATGCACTCATGCTTAGTAAAGAGCATGTTATGACTCTGATCACAAAATTGGGATACACTCAAAAGATTGTACCCATGCTCCTTGACAAATTTTACCTTTTCAATGCTGAGCTTACCATTTGTGACCTTGCCCCTTCCAGAAATATAACCACCTTCATCTCCTCCAAAAGAAACTGGTCCTCAATCAATCCTTTCAAAGTTCTAAAGTAGTGACCTATTGCCTGTCATGTGCCTAGAATAGCCACTGTCAATGATCCAGATATTCTGGTTTGTCTTGAGGTGTATTTGCACAAAGAAAATGATCAGTTACATTTGGAAACCCAAGACTTATTAGTCATGGGCTTACTAAGAGAAACAAAAGGTAATGCAACAGTAATAGATCCTATGGTTGTGCTACGAGGATCTTGAGCTGTTGTTGATGGAGAATTTTCAGTCACTTGGTCTTTCTTAGATTTCCACACCACCTTTGGAAGCTTGGACTTGACCTTCAATACTTCGGAAGCTTTTGAGACTTTGAAAGTTTTGTTGACTGAACCTTCGGAAGATTCTATAGACACTGCAGCAGACTTCAGTACTTCGGAAGTATTCTTTCCTTCTGAGACCAAATTTTATTCTTAAGGCAGTTTTCCATTTGCCTTCTTCTCAGATTTGGAGCTTCTGAAGGAAACAATTTTTCCTTCCGAAGCTTAAATCTTCTTGGAACTCTTGGAAGTCCTTGTCTTGGTCATATGAAGAGTACCTTTAGGATTGTATGGCAATCCTTAGCAAGATGTTTAGTACTTTCACACATGACGCACTCCATTTTTCTTCATCCTAAGAGCCTTCTGCTTGGAATAAGACTGACTTTGGTCACATCCCTTCTCCACCCTCATCTTTGTAGATGCTGAGATAGTCCTTTTTGGCTTATGACTGTTCTTGCAGTTGGATGGTCCAGGTTGTGTTGTAGTGATAGATAACTGATCAGCCTTCTTCTGGGTACTGAGATGATTTAGACATGAACTAGAACTCTTGGCAGAAGAGTTTAGGTTGATGTCTTCGGTCTTTACTACTTCAAACCCTTCAGAGATAAAAACTTGCTTCTGCTTAGAGATGAAAGTAGCCTAGATCTCTTGAGCCTTCCTTGCTTTTCTTTTGCTCTTTCTGATCAAGTTCTTTCTCATTGACATGGTCATCACAGTCTTCTTCTTCTCCTCGGAAGGATAGTGGCACTTCTTAGAATCCTCTTCTTCACTCTTCTCAGAGAGATTCTTCATTATCATTTCTTCATCCTCTTCATTCAAAGGATCTATGAGATGCAGCTCATCTTGACAAGTTCCACACCTAGTTGATCTTACAGACAAGATTGTGTGTGGAGGAGCTATCTCCTTTGATCCTAGTCAATGCTTGTTTTCATAGCACACTTTGTTGTGCAAGGATGAGGATATCATGTTCTTAAAGGTCTCTTCTTCAAGAACACACTTTTCTGCCTTGGCTTTGCTGATCACTAGCTCAGTCTGGCACTCAATCAACTTAGTTATGAGATCTTTGATCTGAGTCCTAAAGTTTGTATGCTCATATTTTAGAACTGAAATGGTTTTCTCTAATTCCTCTATCTTCAGTTTATAATCATTTTCAGACTTTCTAAAATCAACTTTTAAGATGTTTAAGGACTCAAGGTCAGATCTCATTTCTAAGTTGTAGGACCTGTATATGTTTACTTTAGCAATGCATTCAGGGGTACAGAGATGTTCTAATACCTTGGATTCATCATGATCTGCCATAAGTGCTTGGTTTGGAGAGGCATCTTCCACCTAAAAGCTCCAGTCAAAGCCTCCTTCTTCAACAACAACATCAGCTTGCTGCTTTGGCTTCTCATTCTGGGTAGCTTTGTCAGTGTAGTTTGGTCTGGATTGTGCTTGGCCACCATTTGTTCTTGGTGCCTTACACTCCCTAGCAAAGTGGCCCATCAAGTTACAGTTGTAACACTTGACTTTGCTTTTATCTAGCCCAAACTTTTCACTGGTTGCATTGCTGGGGAACTTCCTTCCAGTCTGCTTGTAGAACTTCTTGGCTTTGTAAGTGAGAAGAGCCATCTGCTGGACTATCTCCATGTACTCCAATTCATCTGAATGGATACAGTCCAGATCTTCAAGGGTGAAAAGAAAGCTACCATAACTTTCATCAGAAGACACAAAAGCTTCAGAAGAACTTGTTTCTTGGAATGGGCTTCCCTGAGTATAGTTCTCCCTTGGTGTCTCTGGGAAGGTGATGAAAGGACCCTTTGGTAAGTTGTCAAGGTAGCATATAAGATGATGTTGTGGTTATATGCTATCCCTTTCAACCACATGAAGGGTTGAACCCATTTAATTCTTGGAGTTGCCAGAGGAACTTTGCATGTTCATCTTCATTTGGTAGCCACTAAGAATCTCATATAACTTCGTCAGAGTGAGAGTTTTGAGATTCTTAGTCCTCTCGATCACCACATACTAGTTTGTCCATTACCTAGGAAGTGAGGACATAAACTTCCTTACAATATCTTTGTTCTCAAGACCAACTCCTCCATCCACTACGGTATCCACAATCTCAACATACCTGAAGTATTGCTGAGTCATGGTCTCACCTGCTTTGAAGGAGAAATTTTCAAACTGCTGCTTTAGGAGATCCTTCTTGTTCTCCTTTGCTTCAGAGGAACCCTCATACATCAGTTTCAATGCGTCCCACAACTACTTAGCTATTTTGCATTTCTTGAAACCTCTATATACAGAGTTAGGAAGAGCTGTCTGAAGGGCTATCATGGCCTTCAAGTCAATCTCTATTCTTTTTCTATCTTCATTTGAGTAGTCTGTCATAGCCTTAGGGATCATACCACCACCAGTAGCAGAAGGGGTGAATAGTATGTAAGGTCCATTCTTAATAGACACCCACATTCTTGAGTCTAGTGACCTGATGAAACCTTCCATTCTTAGTCACCATGTATCAAAGTCTTCAAGAGTGATTAGTGGGGACTTGTTCATGGTTCCAGTTTCCATATCAGTTTTGGAAATGGATGCCTTTTGAAAAGTTTAGTATTTGTCTGTGTGAGGGATCTAAAGTTAGTGAGATGTTATATCAAGAGCCTAGAAAGCTCTGATACCAAATGCAGGACCGGTAAAGGTGGTCACTTACAACACAACAACACAAAGAGGAGAATAAACTAAGACTTAATCAAACAGTGAACTGGATTAACCACAATATATGATACTAATAACACAAGTAATTTAGTAAGAGACGGAACAAGAGAACAAGATACACAAGTTTATGGATTTCAAGAATGCAGTATATTGCTTTCTCAAGTTCTATTACAAGTGTTATAAAGCATAAAAGAAAGTTACAAGAACCCGAGATAGTTATACTACATCCTACAGCCGGTCATACTATGAAAGCCAGCTGAATACAATTGACTAGACATAAAACAAGATCAATTGTAGAGTCAAAAGGTAGAGTGCATTTTGACTATTGACTATGACATGGAATAGCTCACATCCTTATCTATTACAAAAAGGATAAAGTACATGAAGTAGAAAGTTACAGACTCAAGACCTCAATGTACAGTTACCAAAAGCATGGACCTTTTCACCAACTCATGTAAGTTGGTGACTTTATAGAGATGCAGCGGAAATGTGTCCAGCTTTATGGAAAAGTACATTAGATAAAGAATGTTGTTAAAAGTCTTCGGAAGAAATCTGTCTTCAAGAGTTGAGCATTGGAAGACTTTGTCTCTGAAGCTTCAGAAGACTTCATCTTTGGCTTTAAAAGATATTGGTCTTGGCTTCGGAAGATTTCACACTTACAATATTTTTGTTGCATGTGAGAAACTTTCGAAGCATTCTTCTTCAATGCAGTTGTGCACCATGCAGGATAGACTTTAGATGTTTGGGTTGCATTAGCCTCTTGATATAGTCTCTACATGTAACCACCAACATCTCCTCCAAAAGCAAATGTTCCTCCATTATTCTTTCAAACTTTTGGAGTAGTTACCTATTGCTTGTCATTTGTCTAGAACAGCCACTATCAATGACCCATACATTTCTATTCGTCTTTAGTTGTTCCTAGAAAAAAGAGATGGTTAGTTACATTTGGAAACCCTAAGCCTTATTTGTCTTGGGTTCATCAAAAGAAGTTGAAGGTAATGTAACAGTAATAGATCCTATAGTCAGGTTTTGATGATCTTTTGTTGATGTTGATAGAGAACTTTCAGTCACATGGTCTTTCTTCGACTTTCACACAACTTTTGGAAGCTTAGAATTAACCTTCAATACTTCGGAAGTAGTGTTGACTTCGGATGTTTTAATGAGTGAACCTTCAAAAGATCTTGCTAGCATTATATCAGACATCAGTGTTTCGGAACTATTCCCTTCTTCTGAGACCAAATTTTCTAACGAAGGCAATTTTCCACTTGCCTTCATGTTTATTTTGGAGCTTTTGAAGTGAAGATATTTTCCTTTTGAAGCTTGTTTCTTCTTGAAACTCTTAGAAGTCTCTTTCTTTGTCATGTGGAGAGTGCCTTTTGGATTGTAAGGACCTTCTTATATGATCAAGGCTTAACGTGATCACTTTCCTTCTCCACCTTTATCTTTGCAAATGTAGTGGAAGTCTTTTTAGGAGGAGAACTTCCTTTGGAGTTGGATGGTTCAGGTTGTGCAGTAGTAGTACACAACTGATTAGCCTTCTTCTTGCTACTAGGATAAATTGAGACTAAACTAGAACTCCTAGTACTAGAGTTCAAGTTAGTATATTCATTCTTTACCAATTCAAATCTTGCAGAGATGAAACCTTGTTTCCGCTTAGAGATGAAGGTGGCCTTAATCTCTTGGGCCTTCTTTTCTTTGCTCTTGCTCTTCCTGATCAAGTTTTTTCTTATAGACTTGGTAATCCTAGTCTTCTTACACTCATCAGAAAGATAGTGACTCTTCTTACAATCCTATTCTTTTCTCAGAGGCATTCTCCACTATCACTTCTTCATCCTCTTCAGTCAAGGGGTCTATGAGACAAAGCTCATCTTCACTAGTTCCAGACCTAGGATATTTTACCAACAAGGTGGATGAAGGAGCTATCTCACTAGATCCTAGTCCCTTCTTATTCTGATAAAAAAAACTTTTGCATGCAAGGATGAGGATATAATGTTCTTGAAGGTCTCTTCTTCAAGAACACATTTTTCTGCCCTGGCTTTGCTAATCACAAGCTAAGCCTATCACTCAGTAAACTTAGTTATGATATCTTTTATTTGAGTACTGTAATTTGTGTGCTCATGTTTAAGAGTTGAAATTGTTTTCTCTAATCCTCTATCTTTATCTTATAGTAATTTTCACCTCTTTTAAATTCAATTTTTAATATATTCAAGGAGTCAAGATCAGATCTCATCTCTAAGTTGTAGGACCTGTATCTATTAACTTTACCAATACATTCAGGTGCATAGGGATATTCCAATAGTTTTGCTTCATCATGGTCAGCCATCAGTGCCCGGTTTGGAGATGCATCTTCAACGTAAAAGCTCCACTCAAACCCTCCTTCTTCAATAACAAGTGCAGCTTGCTGCTTTGGCTTCACATTCTGGGTGTCTTTCTTAGTGTAGTTTGGTCTAGTTTGTGATTGGCCACCATTTGTCCTTGGTGCCTTTCACTCTCTTGCAAAGTGTCCTATTTGGTTACAGTTGTAACAAATCACTTTTTTTTATCCAACCCAAACTTTCCACTGGCTGCATTGCTTGGAACCTTCCTTCATGTCCTCTTGTAGAACTTCTTGGCTCTATGAGTAAGAAGAGCCATATACTGGACTATTTCTATGTACTCTAGATCATTTGGATGTATACATTGCAGGTCTTCAAGGGTGAATAGAAAGTTGTTTGTGCTTTCATGAGAAGACACAAAGGCATGTGAAGAGCTTGTCTCTTGGAATGGGTTTCCTTGAGTTTAGCTTTCTCTTGGTGTCTCTAAGAAGGTGATGAAAGAACCCTTTTGTGAGTTGTCTGGGTAGCATATAAGATGATGTTAAGGTTCTATGCTATCCCTATCAACCACATACAGGGCTGAACTCATTTGATTGCTAGAGTTACCGGATGATCCTTGCATGTTCAGCTCCATCTAGTATCCACTGAGAATACCATAAAACTCTATCATGGTGAGAGTCTTAAGGTTCTCAGTCCTTTTAATAACCACACAATAACATGTCCAATGCCTAGGAAGATATTACATAAATTTCCTTATAATGTCCCTGTTCTCAAGAGTTAGACCAACATCTACTAGAGTATCCATATCTCAACATACCTAAAGTATTGTTGAGTCACGATTTCACTTGTTTTAAAGGCGAAGTTCTCAAACTGCTACTTCAGGAGAGCCTTCTTGTTCTCCTTGGCTTTAGTTTACCCTCATAAATCGGCTTCAGTGCTTCCCATAACTACTTGGTTGTTTTGCACTTCTTGAAGCCTCTGTATATGGAGTTTTAAAGAGTAGTTTAAAGGGCTATCATGGCCTTCTGATTAATCTCTACTTTCTTTCTTTCTTCATTAGAATAACTAACCATAGCCTTTGGAATCATACCATCTCTAACTGTAGCTGAAGAAGTGCTTGGTATGTAAGGTCTTGAGACAAAAGATTCCCACATCTTGGAGCCTTGTGACTTGATGAAACCTTCCATTCTTTGGCACCAATTGTCAAAGTCTTCAGGAGTGAGCAGTGGAGACTTTGTCGTGGTTCCAGTTTCCATAAATGCTTTAGTGATAGCTGCCATTTAAGATGTTAAGTATATTTTGTGTGTAAGGGATCTTAATATGATGAGATATTACAATCAAGAGCATGGAATGCTCTGATACCAATTGCAGAACCATTTAAGGGAGTTAGAACAACAACAAAAACAACATAAGAATTTTGGTTTTCAAGGATGTTGTATATTTCTCTAAAGTTCTTTTGGAACTGTACAAGCATATGAAATAAGTTACAAAGACCTGAGATACTTATAGTATATCCTACAACGACCCATACATTGAAGGCTAGTTGGATACATGATCTAGGCAACAACGAAATTAATGTAGACTCAAAAGGCAGATTGCGTTTTATTGGACCAAAAGAACCAATGAGCCAGATTAGAAAAACCTTTAAGTCCCACAGACATCATAACAACTGAAGAAGTCTACATCAGCTGAAGACAAAGTCTGAAGACAAAGTCTGAAGACAAAGTCTGAAGACAAAGTCTGAAGACAAAGTCTGAAGACAAAGTCTGAAGACATCAGCTGAAGACAAAGTCTGAAGACATCAGCTGAAGAC
>BJCM01070367.1:0-11077 GCA_018326385.1 Flaveria bidentis
TATGCATGGGTTACCTTCACCCGCATTAACCAATGCACTTACCTACATTAACTTTTGAACTTAATCAAATATTAATATTTATGTTTTGGTTTTTCTTGTTATGAAGAATTGTCTTTGATTGAATTCTTTTATGAAGTTGTTGACTGCTGTTGGGGTTGTCAATTATTGCTTGGATTGACTTGTATACCAGAGGTAATACAAGTTTCCCATTGTTTGACAGATCTTGGACTTCTTGTGCTTCCAAGAATCTGCATAAGCTGAGATACTATGGTATAACTTATGCACCAACACAGACATTTTCTTTTTGATTTATTTTGAAGTTTTAAGATAGTAATAAGATAGCAAATGTTTATACAAACTTAGTCAAAAAATTTTAATTATTCTCCCTAAAGTTTACATCCATATCTTGATAGAAACTTTAAAGATTTAAAATCTTTTGAATATAAATTGCTTTGGGTTATTAATAATGAAGAGAAATATATTTTTTTGTTGGGATCATACCAATCTTACATTACACATGTGCATCCTATATGATAAAATGGACAAGTTTATGAATTTGGTGATTGAAGGTATGTTTGTCCTCTTAAACTCATACCAGGTTGATATTTTAATGCATGTGATTTTTATCATGTTTTGTTTGATTTAAATATTCAATATGTACCTCACACACAAAAGTATGGAATGATCAACCATCCTTATGTACTGCATGGTAGAACTTTTTCACAACTTTCTTGACCAGTGTAAATCATCATCCAAGGAAAAATCCTCTCCTTTGGGTGGGTTTGATTTCACTAGCCATCTATGATTCTCATTGTAACTTGTTTATCAACATCAATGAAATCATAACATTATTATTATCCATCTCTTTGTTCTTTGATTCACACGAGTCCACCCATCTTAATTTTGATTTCTAGATCTTAACGAGATGAATCCTAAGATCCAAGCTCAATGCATCTATAATATTGATTTAACAAAATGGTATCAGAGCTGTTGGTTGCTGGATTTATCTACATTTCAGATTTGATCTCATCTTTAATGATGTCAAGAACAATGAAGAAAGGAAAAAAATGAAGAAGAAAGTCCCTATTCATCAAAACCTATCTGTACATACCCATAATCAGAAGAAAAACCAACAAATCTGTTCCACTATGGTACGATTTGAAGAATCGTGAACATGTTCATGATTATAACTTCAAAATCGATGCAATTGAACAAGATTAACATCAAAAAGATGAAAACACATTTGTTCATCTCAAAAATCAAGAAGAAAAATCATCAAGATTTGTTCTAATGTGGTACGATTTGATGAAAAATAATCATTTACTGGATTATTCCTTCAAAATTCGATGCAATTGAACACGATTATCATTAAAACAAAGAAAAGATGAAGAAATGGAAGCTACTGCTGATTTTCCGACCTGCACTGTAGTGAGAAATCGTTTTTGTTAAAGTCTGAAAACAAATACGGATGAACAAAAACAAATGCGGATGAAGCTTCATAAAATGCGGATGTGTTATACACAAATGCGGATGTGTTGTACACAAATGTGGATGAGTTGTCACCAATTGCGGAAGACTTGGCAACAAATGCGGATGACTTGTCACAAATGTTGATGACTTGTCACCAAATGCGGATGCCTTGACACCAAATATGGGTGACTTATAAACAAATGCGAGTACTCTAAGCACAAATGTGGATGCTTTGAAGTCAAATGCGGATGCCTTTCAAACAAATGTGGATGCCTTTCAAACAAATGCGGATGCTTTGCAAACAAATACAGATGCTTTGGAAACAAATGCGTATGCATTGCAAACAAATGTGGATGAGTTAGCAAAAAATGCGGATGTGTTGCAAGAAATGCTTATGAATAGTTGATGAACATGAATTCAAAAAGAAAAGAAAAACATGAATGTGGATGATTGCAACCAATAGGCACGTCCATTTTGATCATGAAAGCAAAAAAAGAGAGTATAAAAATCAACTTTGGTCACTTTTTCACTGATTTATCTAGGGACTTGTACAACTATCAGATGCCCTTTTTGAAGTAATTGAGCTCACATTTTTTTATGATGTTTTGCACCTGTGTCTGACTACTGAGTGGAAAGTTAGCCGGACTTTAACCAAGGGAGTACCCGTTATCTGAAGAATGTCGTTTATCAAGTTATTTCCAAAGAGTGGAAGTGTGTTCAACATTGATTCATGTTCCTGATGCAGTTTATTGATGTTTAAAGCTTCACCATATGCCTAATACATACTAATCCTTGAGTTGTGATATGAACTGTAATCTAAGAGTGATACAACCCATATCCAATACCAAGAAGTATTCTTAAGAGCTTCTAACCTTTGAAGAAATATATTAGGAGGAGCTTAATCTAAGGGGGAGAACATCAATTAATTGTACCAGAAAATCAATTGATCAAGAAGACATGTGACAGAGAAGATCTTCAAATTCAAGGTTTGGCAAGCATCGGTTTAGGGGGAGTATTGTTGGGATTCAACATTGGAATAAACTAAAGCTTACCAAATCATAATTACATCCAATTGAAGATTTCATTATACAAGTTCAGAGACCAAGGTGATAACAACAAAACAACAATACGAGACAATTCAACATGACAAAGTCAACATCAAGACAATTAGAAAGTCATAATTAGGTCATGTTTTAATAATAATATAAATAGACCCACTAGTGCATTTTTACAAGTGTGGCTTTTGAGTGTGTGTTTCACATGGTGTAAATCACCATCCAATGAGAAATCCTCTCCTTTAGGTGGGTTTGATTTCACCAGCCATCTATGATTCTCATTATAACTTGTTTATCAACATCAATGAAATCATAACATTATTATTATTATCCATCTCTTTGTTCTTTGATTCACACGCGTCCACCCATCTTAATTTTGATTTCTAGATCTGAACGAGATGAATCCTAAGATCCAAGCTCAATGAATCTGAAATATTGATTTAGCAGTAGTGATAGAGTTTCTTTCCTTTGGCTTGTGAGAAACTTTGTGTTGGTTCCCTTTCAGGCATGCCACACAATGATCATCATTTATAAACTCTTTCTTTGGTATTCTAGTTACCACTTCATTCTTAATAAGTTTATTCATGTTCTTAAAGTTTACATGGCACATTCTTTTATGCCAAAGGAAAAACTCATCACTATTTGCTTTAGAAAGAAAGCATGAAACTTCTCCTGAGGGAGATGTTTCTTGCAAGTCCATTTTGTACATATTCCCTCTCCTTAGGGCTTTGAGCATAATATGCTTATGAGGAATGACCACCCCGCGCTTGAGAATAATGCAATCATGCTCAGTTAAGAGCATGTTATGACTCTAATCACAAAATTGAGATACACTCAGAAGATTGTACCGAAGCTCCTTGACAAAATTTACCTTTTCAATGATGAGCTTACCATTTGTGACATTGCCCCTTCTTGTAATGTAACCCCCAACATCTTCTCCAAAAGCAACTGGCCCTGCATCAATTCTTTCAAACTTTTGGAGTAGAGACCTATTGCCTATCATGTGTCTGGAACATCCACTGTCAATGATCCATACATTTTTGTTTGTCTTGATCTATTCCTACACAAAAGAGATGGTTAGTGGCATTTGGAAACCCAAGCCTCATTGGTCTTGGGCACATCAAAAGAAGATGAAGAAAAAGCAACATAATTGACCCTATAGTCATGCTAGAGGGATCATTTGCTGAAGTTGATGAAGAGCTTTTAGCCACTTGGTCTTTCTTTGACTTCCACATCACCTTTGGAAGCTTAGACTTGACCTTCAATACTTCAGAAGTTTTGTTGACTTCAGAAGTTTTGTTGACTTCAGAAGTTTTGATGACTGAGCCTTCGGAAGATCATGCTTTCACTGCTGCAAGCTTCAGTACTTAGGAGTATTCCTTTCTTTCGAGACAAAATTTTCTTTCGAAGGCAAGTTTCCACTTGTTTTCTTCTTCATTTTGGAGCTTCCGAAAGAAAGATATTTTCCTTCCGAAGATTTCTTCTTCTACTCTAGACTTTTAGAAGTTTCTTTTTTTGTATTGTGGAGAGTGCTCTTTGGATTGTAAACACAATCCTTAGCAAAGTGAGAGGTACTCCCACATATAACACAGTCCATTTTCTTCCTTCTAGGAGTCTTATTTTGTGAACAAGGCTGAACTTGACCACTTTTACTCTCCATCTTCATCTTCTTAGATGATTTGGCAACTCTTGTAGGGTTAGAACTACCTTTGGAGCTTAATGGTTCATGTTGCACAATAGTGTTGCATAACTTATCAGCTTTCTTCATGATGATGGGATGACTTGGAGATGAACTAGAAATCTTGTTGTTGGAGTTCAAGTTTTTGTCCTCAGCTTTAACCACTTCAAATCCCACAGAAACAAAGACTTGTTTCTATGCAGTGCTAAAAATGGCCTTGATCTCTTGAGCCTTCTTTGCCTTTCTCTTGCTCTTTTTGATCAAGTTCTTTCTCTTGGACTTGGTAATCCTGAAAGCATTACTCTCCTCAGAGGGATGATGACCCTTCTTAGAATGCTCTTCTTCACTCCTCTCAGAGCCATTCTTCATCATCTCCTTTTCATCCTCTTTAGTCAAAGGGTCTATAAGGGGAAGAACATCTTCACAAGTTCCACACCTAGGAGACCTTATGGACAAGACTATGGTGGAGGAGCTATCTCATAAGATCCCAATCCTTGCTTATTCTGATAATAAACTTTTGCATGCAAGGATGAGGATATCAAGTTCTTGAAGGTCTCTTCTTCAAGAACACATTTTTTTGCCCTGTCTTTGCTGATCACAAGCTAAGCCTAGCATTCAGTCAACTTGGTTATGAGATCCTTGATCCGAATCCTATAGTTGGTGTGCTCATGTTTAAGAACTGAAATTGTTTTCTCTAAGTCCTTTATCTTTAACTTATAATCATTTTTAGCCTTTCTGAAATCGGATTTTAAGATATTTAAGTACTGAAGATCAAATCTCATCTCTAAATTATAGGACATGTAATTATTAATTTTAGAAATACATTCAAGAGTGCTATGTTGTTCCAATACCTTGACTTCATTGTGGTCAGCCATGAGTGCTAGATTTGGAGATGCATCTTCCACCTGAAAGCTCCAGTCAAAGCCTCCTTCTTCAACAACAACTGTAACTTGCTGCTTTTGCTTCTTATTCTGGTGAGCTCTCTTAGTGTAGTTTGGTTTGGCTTGAGTCTTGCCATCATTTTTTCTTGGTGCCTTGCATTGTCTAGCAATAGATTGAGAATTGCTTAGAACAAACCCATCTCATCAACATCTCCTGTGAAATCCAATGTCAAGAGTCAATTTCACAACAATTAATCTAGGATGTCCAGATCAAACAATGATAGGAGTAACACAAAAGAAATGTGGAAAGTCAAAGAAACAAACATCACATCATTAAGAAAAGGCTTGATCTTCCCAAACCTAAAATGATGTTTGACAATAAAAAACGAGTCAAATTTCATCAAAAGAATAGAGACCAAAGATTTTATTACCCCTCTGACTCCTTAGTTTATGTTGATGAGAGGACACAATCAAAATACCATAAGCAATCTCCAAGGTCATCTCTAAATAGATCACAATTTAGAGGAATGTATCAAGAGGTTACTATCATGGATAGGAACGGGAAACCCAAGACCATTATGGCTTGGGTTACATATTCTAATTAGTTCTTTTGTGCTTGCAGGGTCATCCATATAGGTCTAATATCCTATGGTATGTGGACAGTGGGTGTTCCTGACACATGACTGGAGATCGTTCCCTCCTTCATGATTTCAAGCAAATACAAGGAACTACTGTGGCATTCGGAGAAGATTCACAAGGTGGAAGGATTACTGGTGAAGGATCTATGACAAATGGGATGCTGAGCAATGATAGAGTGAACTACTATGAACAACTAAACTTCAATCTTCTTAGCGTGTCTCAAGTCTGCGACAAGAAATATTCAACTTACTTTACTGACACTCATTGCTACATTTTGAAACTAGGATTTCAGATCTCAGAAGAATGAGTTGTCCTAAAGACTCTGAGGAAGAATAACACCTATCTCTCAAACCTGAATTCAACAACACCAATAGAAGAAACATGTGTTTTGTCAAAAGCATCATTTGATGAGTCTCAGCTTTGGCACAGATGTTTGGGGCACACAAACTTTAAAAACATGAATAGATTGGTCAAAGGAAACCATGTCATTGGTCTTCCCTAAAAAGAATTTCAATTTTGTTAATCACTGTTCAGTGTGCCTCAAAGGAAAACAACCAAAATCTTCTCACAAACTAAAGCTGGTGAACACAAACAATACTCCATAGAAGCTACTTCATATGGATCTATTTGGAACAATACTTGTTATGAGTATTGGAAAGAAACAATATTGTTTGGGGATCATTGATGTTTTTTTCAAGATTTACATGGGTTTTCTTCTAACTGAATAAAAATGAGGCATCCCAAATAATAAAAGACTTTATCACAAAAATCGAAAACCAACCGTCAAAACAATAAGAAGTGATAATGGAACTGAGTTTGAAAATGAAGATATGGTTCATTTTGTTGATCACTGTTCAGTTTGCCATAAAGGAAAACAACCTAAATCTTCTCACAAACTAAAGCTGGTGAACACAAACATTACTCCATAGAAGCTACTTCATATGGATCTATTTGGAACATTACTTGTTATGAGTATTGGAAAGAAACAGTATTGTTTGGTGATCATTGATGTTATTTCAAGATTTACATGGGTTTTCTTCTAACTGAATAAAAATGAGGCATCCCAAATAATAAAAGACTTTATCATAAAAATTGAAAACCAACCGTCAAAACAATAAGAAGTGATAATGGAACTGAGTTTGAAAATGAAGATATGGTTCATTTTGTGCAATCAAAGGCATTGCTCATCAATTTAGTACAGCTAGAACTCCTCAACAAAATAGGATAGCTGAAAGGAGAAATAGAACACTAATTGAAGAAGCAAAAACAATGCTAGCGAATGCTAAACTACCTATTACCTTTTAGGAAGAGGCAGTTAACACATCGTGCTTTATGCAAAATCAAACTCTGATTGTAAAAGAAAGTAACATGACTCCATATGAAATGTTGTTTAATAGTTATTGGATTTTTTAATTCATTTGGTAGTCTTGTCTTAATATTAAACACCCGAGACTATTCGGGAAAATTTTCATCCAAGTCTGATGAAGGATTCTTTGTTGGTTATTCTTCTCTTTCAAAGGCTTACAGAGTGTTTAATCCTAGATTAAACATTATTAATGAATCAACAAATGTTTAATTCAAGGAACACTTATTTCCCAAATCTACAAATGGTCCCGACTGTTTGTTTGATATTGACTCATTTACAAAATCTTTTGATCGATTTCACTTGTCTGATGCAGGGAACCTACATTCAGCTCAACTTTCTTCAGGTATAGAAAGAAGAGATGACTTTCCATTGATTCCTCCTAGCTCTACTGAGCAAATGTATGAAGATGTTCCACTGCAAGCTGATCGTATCAGACGTGTTTCAACTGAAGCTGGTCCCAACTTGTTGCCATCACATTCAGAAGATTTGTCAACTGAGATCAGAAATCAAAAGGAAGCTACCCTCTAGTTGAAACAGAAAGAACATCTAATGATGGAAGCAATCAAAGTGTTACCGGTGCTTAAGCAGTCACTGAAACAAAATCTGATTATCTTCATAACTCCCCGACAGTACAAGATGAATGTGCCTCTCACCATAATGATCTGAATGTCTCCAATCTTGATGTAACAATTGCTAGTGACTCAAGACCAACCACCAGAATACACAAGAATCATCCAGTGGAAAACATTATTGGTAAACTTAATGAACGGGTGACAAGAAGCAAGTCAAGTATTGCAAACGTTTGTTTGTTCTCATGCGTTCTATGTCAAATAGTACCCAAAAACATCAAAGAGGTTCTTCAAGACAATAGTTGGATTAAAGCAATGTTGAAAGAATTGCTGCAATTCAAGAAGCAAGAAGTATCACAACTGGGAGACCTTCCTGAAGGACAATACCTTATCGGCACCAGATGGTTGTACAGAAACAAAACTTATGATAGACGGATTGTTAGGATCATGTACTAGACGATATACTAACTGATTAATATGTATACCAAATCAAGTAGTGCGGAATCCTATTTGATTGGCGATCAAATCAGTGAGAACGCACGTAGAAACAATTATGTATTGAATCTAACGTTAAGAATCAATTAGGAATCGATCTACTGTGATCTATGAACTTAGAGTATGATCTTAGAGGTCCCTGGACGGCTAGGGTATGTCTGGAGTCGAAGTGTGTTCAATGCTTATGTATTTCCACGAATTAGGTGGTATTTATAGGTTAGGGTTGCTCATTCGGGCGACTGAACCATTAGCATGGTTCAGTCGTGCGATTGAGTCATGCGGTTGGTCCATTCGCATGACTGAGTGTTCGTTCGTGGGACTGAGCCAATCTTATGTGACCATCATACGACTGATCCATTCTCCTAGTTCAGTCGTGCGACTGAGTCATTCACATGAAGTTGTTCATGCATATGGTCCATTAGCATTGGCCATTCGCATGATAACTTCATGTTATTAACTTTGAATGTATTAATTCATTACATTATTTATATTAGTTCAATCAACCACAAACCTATATAATCAAGTCAATATACGTTAAACAACTCATTAATGAAATATTAAAAATGATAAATACAACCAAACATTTACATTTCATTAAGTACCCAATTATTACAAACATGTAAGACATTAAAGTCATATTACATTAAGTTCAGAAACTAGGGACACATGTACCTACAAACTCCCCCTTGGACCTAGTTCCATCTAATGTCTTACCATCTTCATCACCTCTTCATACTTCTTGTACTTCTCTTCTCTTGTGACTCCTGCGTGTATCTTAAACGCAAAGCAGAGTCGTATGATGTTCTAAAACTGTAGAGCTTGTACAATATCTTGAGAGTCATAGAACAGTGGCCATTTGTATAATGTGTATACATCATCTGCAGACAAGTTTGTTAGCCACATCGGGTCAAATACCCTAATAGTATCAATTTTGCCCCTTTGTTCAAGACTATGACTGCCTCTCCTGTCCTCTAATCATAGTACCACCATTTTGAACTGTGGAGTGAAGTCTTGTGGCATTTCCCGTAGTGGGATCTTAGACATGGTGTGCGGAGGAATCCACTTCAAACTATTCTCGGTTTTCCAGTATTGGCATCCACCTCAGACCTTCTGATATACCTCGTTGGTTGTTGAGGTTTGAAGTTGACTCATCTGGTGTGGTACTCTCTCTTTAGTGCTGCTTCAAACCAGCCAGACATTTTGCGTGGATTAGCGTATAGTAGTTTCAGCTTCGCTAACTGGGTAAGCTCGAATCCCGGAAGAGTCTTCAGGTCGTGTGGGAACCTGAAATACTCGACCCTTTCTCATGTTTAACAGCATAAACGTTGAGATCTTCAAAATGTGCCCACGCGATGATTCTGCCCGACACCTGGTGATGTTTCTTCACTTTGTACAGTTTGGAGTAGACAGTCGACTTTGACGCACTGCGTTGGGCTCTTATCTCTTCAAAGCATGCAGCCAACTTAGCCTTTCTGATATTAACTTCAGCATCCGAGGCTTGGGCCTTGTCTTCCGTCTTGTCCGACTCTTGTTCCAGTTTATCTAGAGTCTCAAAGGTTTCACTGACTAGATTGTCTCCCAAATTGGGAATGACATTTCCCTCATTGTTAGTGTACTCTGGATAATGCTGGTCAGTGGCATCTTCAATCTCGATTTCATCCACATCGTTGAGCTTGTCGTCACTTTCCACATGGACTGTTGGAGCGTCTTTCACAATCTCGTTGGCATTGAGTTTGAACATTTCTGCTATTTGCTTGTCAGTGAGATTATGAATGATCTCTCCTTCTTCAGGAGTATACATCACTGATCTCCTGACTATACCTTACAAATCAAGAATCAACGTGAGCTGGGTCTTGATCTATTGGTGGGGAGCAACATCATATTCATCCCTCTGAAAGTTTGGATCTGCTTGATTTAGACATTCAACACAACAATCATTAGTTAATAGTCAAAATAGAAACATCAATATTAAATATAAACATTAATTACATTAATGTGATACAAGATTCAAATACATATGATTCAAATAAAAAAAAACAGCTAAGTATTACTCTTATCCTGGATCATATGCTCTTCTACTGACGGGGCAGATGTGGAGGCACCTTGATCTTGTGCTTTCTTCGTCCTCCTCTCACTTGCAGGTATGGCACCGCAACAGATGTGTCACCTTCATCATCATCAACATCATCATCACCAGCATCATCACTAACATCAGTATCATCCTCAATGTCATCACCATCATCATCATCATCATCATCACTGTCATCATCACCATCATCTCCATATCTTTCCTTGATATTTAAGGGCTCGTCCTTTGATCCCTTGAGCCACAGCATGATGGTCTTGTTGGTGGTCTCCAACTCCTCTATCCTTTTAGCTGATTAGGCATGTTGCTCCCGGAGTTGGGACATCTCTACGCGCTGTGCATCCATCAGCTGGGCCTGCTGCTCTATCTGTTGTGCCTACTGAGATATCGGCATAGATTGGGCAGCAGTAAGGTCTACTAGCTGTCGAATCTGAGCAGTCTTCTCGTCATCGGTAGCCAATAGCCTCAGCACCATAGATTAAGTGCTGAGAGTTGTTCCTCTACCCCACTGGGAGGTAGAGGTGATCCAGATGTATAGGAGGGGTATGATGACGGACCGGCATGGTGGCTAGTGGTGGTGTTGGTGGCAGTGGTGAAGATTGGGGGTGGTATAGATGAAGGTGGTGGTGGATGAGGGAAGATTGGGGGTGGTAGAGATGAAGGTGGTGGTGGAGTGGGTGTGGTAGATATGGTGGTAGATGGGATGGTTATAGTGGTGGTAGGTGGAGTGGTGGTATTAGGTGGAGTAGTGTAGGTGGTGGTGGTAGTGGTGGTGGTGATGAAGGTCATCCTCCTCTTCTTCTTCTTCAACCCGTGGGGCTGAGCCATCCTTTTCTTC